>JAIPRL010003766.1:0-43810 GCA_025469235.1 Pemphigus obesinymphae | reverse complement strand
TATTGAATGACAGCATTGCGGGACATTTGCAGTTACATAGATGTTAATTTAACGAAATAGTAACACAGAGTGCAATGTTACACGTTTCATGTAAACCTCTATGTAATGTTTTCGGGACCGTTTATTGTACAGTGAGATATTGACTTTTTGACGATACCGAAAATCCTATATTAAATATCAAAAATGAATTTAAAGACCTGATTTCAGTACATCTGTTATCTTTGAAGAACTAATAATTAGCCAAGTATTTTCCAGATACGTCACAGTTATATATTGATACAATAGTATAAGAGAAGTAAACGTTCGATAATCCTTGTACTAGATGGAACCATATCATAACAATATATCATATCACTATCACAGTGTGATATCACATATCACTTAAAATTTTTTGTACTATTTATGTTTCTATCTATAATACATATACAATATGTCACTTATCTCGTTTGAGGCCATTTAATATGTAAAAAGTTAATTTTGAATAAAATAATATTTTCATACCAAGTACGTGAAATGCTTCCCTACAGGACAGCGGCCATAATACCAGGCTTAGGCGTATGACATTTGAATATAATTTATTGTTTTAATATTATATACCATTGGCTCGCTTCAATGTTTAAAATTAACGGTATCTGTATCAAGCTTACAATACTCAATTAGAATCTATTGTTTTCAATGAGATCGTTCCTATGGTTTTGAGATGTATTATGGTAAGCTGCTATGCTGGCATGGTTTCTTACCGTATGTTTCTGAGGTACCAAACAAATTTATATGATAACGATTATTTGGCCATCGTGAGAACGATTCGTTGATAATCTAGAAGTTGGTGGGGAACATAGATAAGTAACATAACAAATAATATACCACATTTCGTTTCTAATATCACAGCTGTACACGAGGATTTTGAATATAACTTTAGATACCGAAATTGCTGGTACATACTCTAGATTTGCCTTATCACTATATTACGTATGTTGTGTGTCTCTATCTTTTCCGCTGGGGATAACCACATTTTTGTTGGCCAGCGGGTGGTGGGGAACGTTAATAAATAGCACAACAAAAAAATATGAAAGGTAAATCGTTTCTAGTATCACATGTATATACAAGAATTAGAAATATAATTTTAAATATCAAAATTGTGGTAAGGTACTCACGAATTGTCTTATCACTATAAGTAACATTTATGTTATAGTCTTTGATAATACTATAACTCAGATTACACCATAATTGTATTAATAATATACCTTGAAAATATATTTAAATACGTTTTTAAACTGATTAATGATTATTTTTTTAAAAACGTGTGCGAAAATTGTTGTTATTCTCAAACAGTATAATGTAGAAAACATTTTATTAATAATATAATATATTCGTCATTTTGAAACAATTTTGAATATGCAATGAATTACCTATGTAGTTTTACATGAAGAAAAGTGATTTTTTTACTGTCAATTCCTATAATATTTATATCTGTAATTTGTGTCAAAAGCAAGATTTTCATATTATTCCATACAAACTATATTGAACTAGGATATTATTACATTTATATTAACGTGAGTAAATATAATTCGGAAATTCATTTGTGTGACGTTTGTTTTATACGATTGACTATATTTGCTAGGTATATAGTTTATCTTAAAATATTTTAAAACTTGTATACATTATTCTGTAAATATTTTTATTACATATTATTAAAATAATAATTGTCTATAAAAATCAATTTTTATTTCATTATATAGTATATTTAATATCATTAAAATATTTTCAAAATAATTCTAATTTTATTGTCTTATGCAAATTCATATTAATAATTTCATATGTGTATGCAGCTTTTAGGAAATGTATTTACTAATATATGGTTCTAAATAACAATTCTTTATTAAAATCGTTAAGAGGATACCAAATACGTCCTTAATTTTTAATGGGTTCTATATAATAAACACATTTTTATAAAATTTTAAGAAAAATGGAAATCCAATAATTTAAAAATATTTAAAATTAGTTCAGTACTTCTATATCAGAACCAATTTTATTGTTGTTATGTGTTGTATAAACATTATATTATGTACATGTTTAATACTATTGCGTTTTAAGTTTAGTGGCTTTAGGAATGATCGTAGATCGTACTACACGGAAGGAACGTTCGCTAGAGGATTCATTCTTTGAAAGTATTTTATATTCTTATACAAAATATAAATAAACAAGGAAAATAATCTAGTTAGCTTTTTATTTATAAAAAAAAAAATTAAATCATTTTTCTGCGATCATTCTAGTCGATATAATACTTAAAGTACAAAATTATGATTTTTAGGTTGTAAATTTCCCATTTCTTGTTCTAGAATTGAAAAAAAAAACTTTTATTTACCAAATTAAATAATTCTTAAAAGGCTGACTTTTGATATTAGAAATAAATAATTTTTAATTTTTATCATTATTAAATAAGTTACAAATGAAGATAAAGTGGAGAGAGACGTTGTGTATATTGTGTGATAAAAAAATCCCTATTAGGTTAAAAGGTAAATATTAAAAGACAGTGTTGAGACTAACAATGATGTATGGAATAGAATGTTGGGCAGTAGATAGGAAGATAGAACAGAGAATGATGAGTGTAACTGAGATTAAAATGTTAAGGGGGACGAGTGGAGTAACTGGAGAGGATAAAATAAGGAGAATGTAAGAAGTAGTATAAAAGTAGTTTTAATAGTGAAAGAGAAAATGTTCGGGCATGTATATTAAGGATGGAAGAGACTAAAGCAGTAAAATTAGTTAATGAAATGTATGTTGATGGAAAAAGAGGGACAGAATAACCGAAAAAGAGGTGGAAGATGTGATGGCGAGTGACATGAGAATTGTGAGGGTAGTGAAGAAATTCGGGAGATAGATTTTAGTGGAAGTGTAGGATTAGGACTTGGATGACGGACCTCAGGGCTCACATAGTTGGAAGAAAAGGCGAATTAGGAAAAGAAGAAGAAGATTAAATTAGTAACAAATAGATTAAAATGGTTTTAAATCTATCCAAATATTGAAATTATAATTTTGATACTAAAAAAATAATACCTACTAAGATCCAAATTGCAGGATTAATTTATTATGTTGTTTAATAAACACTATTTTTTTTCTTTGTTTTAATTTATTATTTACTTTATATAGTATTGCAATAGTGTTAAAAAATACTTTTTAAAAGGTATTTAAATATAATAATTATTAAATATAAATAAATTTGTAGTAAAAATGGTATCAATTTTATAAAACATTAAAGAATGCTTCCTCTGACAATTTAAAAATACTGAGTTAAAATCTCTTAGTTTTAAGTCTGTGAATATATAAGGCCTAAGGACATGTTTTGTACAGGTTAACGTTTACGGAATTTTATATTTAAATCACATTTAATGATAATTATTATAAAATGATCACTATTTTAGATATTTTTTTTCTTTGAGTCAACAATTCTAAAATATCTCATCATATGTTATAAAAACGATATTATGGAATAATAAGAACGATAATGATTTACTTTTTATTACATAATATTAGTGATAATCACTCCTGTTATAACAATTTAGTATAAAATGTAATGATAACAATTAGGATATACATAAATTACCGATAATTTTTATTCCATACGATACTCCTTTTTGTTTATCACATATATTATCTTAATGTTTCAATAGGCAGGAGACGTGGAACGCGTAGTTAATTTATATGCTTATGGCTGCAACCATCACATCTAACAAGTACTAATCGCTCTTTCATTGCCTTTTATTATCTGTAACTTTTGTAGTCCATTCTGCTGATATTTTTAACGTTTGTTATAATTATTTTGAATACCGTAAGAAACTTGAAAAAAATATTTATTATAAAAATGTATATATATTATACAAAAAAAAAAAAAAAACTGCCAATTGTGTTTACACCAATTAATATAGCCATCAATCAAGCACTGGATGATTGATGCGGTCGAATACGCGATGCAAAGACGCAGATATCGGATGGACATTTCTCCCCGAAAAAACGCTGGACATTGAGGAAAAATAAAATGTTAACTATATCGGTGAATTAATTTTCGACTAATTGAAAATGAAAGTTGCCGTCTGTATGACGGCAACGAAGTTTTGAAACCACTTTTACATTTCTGTACACTCCCCTCGATAGTTGATTAATATTCCGAAGCCACCACTACCACCACCACCACCATTATATTCAAAATGTACGTTCTTGAATAAAAATTTAATTTTGCTCGATTATGTCTGTGGAAATATTTTTACTTAATTCACACAAAATTGATTACCAAAGTCTGCAAAACATTCGATATTTATAACATTTTGACTTTCCGTTGATAAAATTCCATTATGCCCATAATGTTATATTAAAATGCTTGTAATATACCGAATTGTGTAGAAAAAAAAATGCAATATAAAATAATGCAACATGTAATATAATATATTACTATATAGGTACCTATTGTATAGTGTATACACACCGAAACTTGAAACTTATCTCCATTAGTACCTTTTAATCATAATTTGATAAATTAAATACAAACAAATAAATATATAAAAAATTGAATTGAACTATTGATTTAGTGTCAATGATCATACTACTCGTATATTACGGACTCACGTAAGTCTATGTTATATGAAACGGTATTTTATCCATATAAAAGGGTCTTATTTTTTATTGTGCTCACTTAATTTTCTCTACAAGTATTTATTTTTTTGTTAAATTTTGTTTTTTTTTTAAACTAATTTTTCGTCTCTAATTATTATATTTTTATGAAATCGTTACCAAAATGAAAATATTTTTCGAAAATTCACTTTGACAAATTTGACAAAAAGGTAACAAATGTTACATTTTGTTGATTTAATTTTCAGTTTATTTGAGAATTTGAAACACTGACAAATTTTAATTATATTTTGGCAATACTACATAATACGGCTACGATTTTTCAAAGAAAATTATTTTTAACTCACAATGCCACCTTATCAGTTCCATTGTACACACTAATCAGTAGGCTTTTGAAAATTGTGGGTGAATTGTATCTGACAATAATTGTAATTTATAAGCCACATATAAGATATATTGTATTTATGTGTTCCCAAATATATGTGTCACCTTTTCAATTAGTATGATTGATAATTGTTGATAATAGATGGTCGTATAAATTAAATAATGCGCGAATTCGATGCGGACGAACAAAAAAAAAAAAAAAAATAGAAAAAACAAGAATAATGCAGATATATATGTGTTAATGTTTGGACTCAAATTGTCACTTACACTCAAGCTCGGATAGGCCCGGCGAGTTACCGAGTTCTGACTCGGTGGGCCGCAAGATATTTGGGGCCGATTGGATAATATGGGGAGGAAAATATGAGAATGCAAAGTAAGGGTTGGAATATTTTAACATTCTCAACAGTCAGCTCGCAGTATTTAATTTAATAAAGCTTGTGAGACAGTATAGTCTGAAAACGTAATACACTGGTAACTAACTAATAGTAATATCCAGGGCCGTCCCAAAGAAAGAGTTTTTGTGTGTGGAGTGGGGGGGGGTGGGGGTGTGTGAAAATGTAAAAAAAAAAATACTTCTCTTCAAAACATGAAATAAGCAAAAGAAAAAAAAAAGTAATCAACTTTACTCCCATTTTGCCGATTAAAATCCTGATAATTTATTTATAGTTTGCCAAATTTCAAAATACTTCATAAACGTGAGTGAATAAGCAAAAAAAAAAAAAAAAATGAATCGACTTTTTCTACTATTTGCTGACTGCTAATTCTAATATTATATAAATTTTGGGTCAAGTTTAAAAATACATATGATGATTCAACCGGTGTTTTTCATATAGAATCGTATTAAAAATTAAAGTATTAGATGATAAATAATAGGATTTTTCTCAACAAAATGTTATTCAATTCGCGTTTAATATTCTTATAGTACTCGTATATACCTAATATAAATTAAAATAATTGTTAATTTTTCTCTTATATTTTAAATTATGAATATAGAATAATCAGGGGGGTGGTCAAATATGCTATTGCAGAGTATGCAAATGTGGACCAAAAAGCGATGTTTTTTCAAATTTATCGCTCTAAAACATACATTTTGAACAAATTACAATTAAAAACTTTGTGCTCCTACCTACTAAATTTCATTAACTTATGTCAAATAGGCGGAATAATCATTCCGAACAAAATTTGGTTAACCGCAAAATTACCCAAACCTATATAGTATTTATATATATTGTATATAGGCCTGATTAAAATTTTATTCAAGAACTATTGGACATTTATATATTTCACTTATTTATTTAAACGAATTTGGCTAGGCTTTTTATACAATTTAACTTATATAATGAACGAATTGAATAAAGTTTCGCTTTTTATTGCTACATATTTGTTTAGTTTAATGTATTATTATTATTTAATGCAAGTCTTGATTCATAATTATATCCTCAGTAGGAATAAGCAATTCAATTGAGTAATGAGTATAATATATAAAAAATGTAATATCTATCAATTGTAACTGCGGTAAGCATAAAACTACAAAAACACATTTTGTTTCCGCGGTTTTTTTTTAAACAAAATATGGCTGGAAAAACCAAAAATTTTTACGTGAACAGTTATTATGAGATGTGCAAAAAATGTGCGTGGACTTAAAAAAATAAATATTAAAAAATAATAAACATCTTGTAAAACCACTAGCTCCCTCGCTACGCTCAGAATATAAAATGTTGAAAATATAACGGTTTTAAAAATGATGTATAATGCTAAACAGAAACGACGTTTTATAATAATGTATTATATTGATAAACATAAACGAAAACAAAAAGATTAATAACGTTAAGCAACTCGATCTCCACATTCATCATTTATGAAATACGACAATACACCACGTTAAATATTATACTCTTATATTGAGAAATATATTATTGATAACGCAACATTTTTATGATAAACAATCTTATAAGAAATTACTATTACAACATATGACTTTATACGGAGGTTGATTTTATGGAACTTGACTTTATGTTTAAGACGTGAATTTTATAATTTAATCCTATATAAATTTACAACCTGCCAGTAATCCAGATGTTAACCAGTTAGGTGGGAAATGCTTATATACATGTACAAAACGGTTTATAATATGATTTATGATTTAATTGTTTTTGGTTGAATTACCATTAGTTATCATTGATTATATTTTTATTTTTTTGAGAAATTTGACTTTGTATGTAATTACAATTTGTTATTTATTATAATTTTTTTAATGTTAAATTCCAATACTCTCACTAATTTTTAGTTTTCTCACTACTCTACATGTTAGAGATATTATCTTGGATTGTGTACGCCAATGGATTCACTTGTATATAGCTTCTTTAACATCATAAGTCACATTGATCGTATACGATTTCGTGAGCACAACAATTTTCTTCGCACAACCCGCCAGAAAACACTTTTCCACCCCATTATTTCGGGCAGTTTCGGATTCTTTTACGATACATAAATATATATAAAATAATACATCATAATCAGATGTTATATCAAACTTTTATCCGATATAGGTCGTTCCGTCAAACCCATAAGCAATAAATAAATATATATATATATATATATATATATAAGTATTTCTAAACTTTGACGTACTGATTTCATTACATTTTTATAAAAAATTTGAATTTTTTACCATTTTCTTATTATTTTATTTTTTAGGTTTTATGCTTTTCTTATATAGCATTCAATATTTTTGACTTGATATTCCACTACAAATTATTATTTTAAAAGTGGCGATGTTTCAATATCGAGTATTGATTTAGCAGTTAAATATTTATTGGTATTGATATATACCAATAAATACTCGTTGTGTGGAGGGACGAAGAATACTTTTTATTATACCTCACACTACTTCGCTTTTCTATATTTTTAAAAGCTAATAAATAATAAATAATTGTTAGTTCAGCCTTTTGATGTATTAATATCGAATACATTGATTATATCAAAAGGTTCGTAAAAATAGTCTAATTTGAATTACGTATCACTTTAAAAATATAGTAAAAATTAAATTTTTTATAACAATATAGTGACATGAGTATTACAATAAAAAAACTAAAATTAAAAAAAGATAATTCATAGCACACATTTGATGGATGCTGTCAAAATATCACTCTGTATAGTGTACCTATACAGATAATAGTGAAATACGGTCCTGGTTCTTGCTGTTTAATATCAAATTTCAACCAGACTAAATCTAAACAGTTAACGCAATCAAAATCATGTTTTGATAATTTTCAAATGTCCACAATCGTCTTTCATCCAACTTTATAATAATTACTACAATTTTATAATACTACGTCAGTTTAGTAAAATGGCCATTCATCAAAACATGGTACAATTTAAATGGTTGTCCATATTTAAAATCAATACACTATGGGAATGTGTTCTAAAGTTTCGCCTATTCCATTAAAATCTATTTGAATTTAAATTAAAAATTTTATTATAAGAGTTCTCAATAGTTTCATCTTCTCACATTTTATACATCCATCACACATAACTCACTGCAGGAACCTCGCGTTCATTTCAGTTTTCTCATTTTAAAACTGTTTACCTTCACAAAATCCGTTTTATCCTTCTATTTCGTTATTAACGTTAGTTACCTATATAAAATATATAAACTACAAGAATAAATAAAAATTTTCTTACTTTATAATCTATATAACATACATTACATTTAGTGAAATATATAATCAAATAAAAACATTTAATTGTAATGATAAAACCAAACAAACGACAAAAAATATCAAAATTTATACCTATTTATTTGTTTAACTTTGAAAAAATTTTAAAACTTAAAATTATTTTATAGTTAAAATTAAAAATTAGAAAATTAATTCATTCCAAAAATGAAATACTCTTATAAAAAATACAATATATATTTATAGGTATATAATATATATAATATTATATATTCATTATTCATTTGTAACCTGATAATGACTTATATGATATATTAAATGTATATTTATTTTCATTTATATTTTGTTTATTTTCATATAAAGGACCATTTTACTAATCGTTGGTTAAGAGTATTTTAACTCCGTTTAAAGTCAATCGTCATTTAAATTAGAAATCTGCTTAAATTTGAACCAACCTTTAACCACAGATTAAGTTAACCAAGATATTTTTGTTCGCTTAAACTTTAAACGTTAAATATTAAATTCAATATTATCAACAAGATTACAGTATATTTTATCAATTTTATTAGGTAGGTAGGTAATGTATTATATTTTCCTGGCTACGTAGGTCTATATTGTTATATTTTAAAATATCAAAGTAAGTATTTACTTTATTATTGTTACAATTATCGGATTATATACGAATATTATTTATAATTCGTTCTAAATGAAAAAATCATTATTAGTAGTAGTAGTGACGAAGACATTTATTTTTTGATTTATATGAATAAAAATTCAAAACTTCGAAAACATTATTTACTATCAACATGTATTGATTATTTTAATAAATCAGATGATCAAGATTATTCGTAACAGCAACTGTTTTTTATTCTCCATGATGTGTTTTTGTCCGACTACCAAGTCAACGAAAGTTCTAGTTCATTTTGTGAAATTTGTTTAACTTTCAAACACATATTGGAAAAATAATTAATATGTTACAAAAATATAAGAAAAATATGAACTATGGGTAGATTAATAAAAATTATTAATTAAATATACATTAAACACATACACACATGAAATAATAATATCATCAAAAAAAAATTTTTTATCTCGATGAATAAAAAATCCGGGTGATAACAAGCAAGAATTCATTAAATTTTAAATAATAAATTTAGTTTACTTAAACTTAGAATAAATGTGATCGATAAAATAATAATTTCTTTAATATACGTTTAATCTTAAACCTAGATAAGTTAAACAGTAATTTAACAAAAGATTGATAAAATGGCCTTAAGAATAATAATTGTTTCTAGCATGTTATTATATTGTTATTTCCAGATACGTCGGAATTTAAAGTTTCAATATATTTTCATTTTGTATTTCAAAGAATTCACTTACGTTTGTTTTCTACTTTATTAAGTTATATTATTTTTATTATTCCAGTAGGTACTTCTGTTTACTAGAACTCGATTGAAACAATGAAATTTAAAATAATTCCATGGAGGCTATTGTATTACTATTTGAACTTAAATGAACATAGAAAATCGATTTTTCACATAGTATATTATGATGACAAATACCTATAATATAAGACAGATATTAATATATTATTTTTGAATCAAATTTCTCCATTTTTTCTAAAGTTATCTTTTATATTTATTTCATTATGTCATTATATTTTTCTATCAAAAAAATGTATATATAATACTATATAGTATTTACTTAAACATTGCAGCGACATATTTAGGAGGGCTAGAAAGCTGTACTCAAAATGGAAAATTGTACAAACCGGAACCCTATAAATATAGCATATGACTTTTTGTTTGCAAAATGAAGTACATTGTGATTCTGGAGACCTTTTTTTTTCTGTTCATAAACCAATTAACAATTATGGACGTTTTTCATCAATAAATATATAGGAGTTGGAATTTTTTACCAAGATTGATAATGATGGAAACATTATTTGCTATTCAAATTTTTCTCGCAAGATTAAACAATTCGGTAAAAATAAACGGTAATAATAAATGGAGGGAAATATCTTAAATTAAGTTAAGAATCGTATTTAATAAATCTCGTTCCTGATATCATGAAATAATAGTGACACAATAATTCCAATTTTTTGATATTTCCAATATTTTTAAATATATTGAGAGTCGTATCAAGTCATCCGGAATACCCTCATTTCATCCTTGCATTTTTTTGTTATAAAACCTCGAGTTACATAATTTTCTTTTTTAAATGAAAATGACGACACAAGCGTGAAGTGATGTATTTGATCCTCGCCAAATATTATGTTTTATATTTCATTATTTTCGGATACGGGACATTTTTTAGATTTATTACATCATTAAGATTATCGAGTAATTTTGAGTAATTATATCTGTTCTCTTGTTGATATTTTGCATTTTGAGTTCACCCAAGACCTTGGGTAAAATGTATTCTAGCGGTACGTTCCCATCTTCGCTACCGAATAATTACCTACATACTATTAATTATAACCTAAATAACACACTTTTTTTCATAATTTTTTTCAATAATTAAATACTTTTTATGATCCGTAATTCTTAAATACTAACTTTGACCAACCGGAACGAACCCAAAGGCTAATGTTACGAACCGGAACGCCGTTCCGGTACTTTTTGGTTCACTTCGAGCACTGCTATAGGAGGGGGATTGCCATGGACGTCATATTTTTTTAGGGTAGTCTTGATAATTTCTGATGACTTTTTTTTTTCAACTTTTTTTCGATGGAAATTTATTTAATCAAATAATCAATTCAAAAAAGTAATTATAGTCAAAATTGTACAGTGTACACAATTAATATCAATATAATATTATTGTATAGTAAATTAAACTGATAGATAATCAAAAATAAGATAACTATAATAATGAAGGCCAATATTTTTTTCGAGGCATTAAAATGTATTAGCACTAGAGTGGAAAAATTCTAAATACGTCTCTGCTTAGACAAAATAATAATAATGTATTATTAATAAATGTTGGAAATGTTCAATCGGTTTCTTGTCGCGAATACATATAAAAATTATATTTAAAATTTAATGTTTTTTCAGATTCTTCGTAAATTGAGTAATGCGTTGGTATTTAAACATGATATTTTTTTGTATGTCTGTATACATTTCTGGGTAGAAAAACTCGAGCAAGAGTTTTGGAGTAAAGAGCTTTTTAAAAGTTTCATTTTTTGATATTCCCAGTAGGTTTCCCAACAGAAATATTTTATGAATGCAGGGAAAATAATAAAATAATAAATACAGTTTTAATGGTTACCTAATTTTTATATTTATGTTTTTATATAATATTATACCGAACATCGATATTTAAAATAATAATAATAGGTACACTATCGACAGTTTTTTTTACAAAATTCTATGCGAGGACCGAAGAGACGGCCAACCAACATCATTCATCTGATCTGGATAACTTTTTTTTATTTCTATTTTACGGGGGGGGGGGGACCACAATTTCTCCCATTATCTCTCATTGGGATCTTGACTGTGATCTATTATCACACAAATATCAGTCCTTTTGATTGACAATAAAAATATTTCCTTTTGTTCTATATTATTATTTATAGATACCGAGGTTGATTTACGATGTGAAAAGTCTCCAAATTGATATCTGTATGTCCTAAATCTTGATTTCCGCATCAGTTGACAGGTGCACTTTGTTGCGAAATCTCATTAACGCGGTTTTACCAGAATGGTATAATGTCAATATTAAATCTTTACGACTAATGCGTATACGGTGTACCCTGTATACTGTACATATATATCTATATATATAATATATTAATAAAATATAATTTACTTGTCTCTGTGACTCCGAATTTCGACCCCCCTTGGCTAAATTTATAGCCATCAACAACCGTTACTATATCATATGGGTATGTATGGGTACCCATGGTATTGATAAATTTTTGATATATAATATAAATAACATTATTATGGTACACAAAATTTATTTATATAAAAAAAAAAAAAAAAAAAAAAATGAAAATATAAATAAAAATACAAAATAATAATTAATGTACATTGCATACAACACAGTATTGGACATTGTACTGATAAGTTACAAGGACTGTGTTACAAGGACATTAACGGTCATAATAAAAATATAAACTATATTAATTTCGACCTTAAACAGAACTTGGAATCTAATGTCCTAATAAAGTGATATTCGATTTTCGAACCGTTTATTTCTTAAAAATATGTGTGCACCGAAACTGAGACCTAAAATTGTAATTGTTTGAAAAGCCTCTAAAGAAACCCGAACTCTCTGAAATCTTTCATAATTTTATAATTTAACCTTTCGTTAGTATTTAGTAAAAGTTTAAATTTTGCCTTGCATGTTATTGAAGAAGAATCTATAAGGTTCCAAAATTTGTTTTAAAACAAATTATATGACTGTACGATTTTTCAATCTTGTTCGTTTACAAGTACATTTATAAACTGAACACTAAATATGATTAAAGAAAAATACCATTGAATAGCAACGAATTTATTTCCATTACGATCAGAAATATTGGTTGCGTTATGAAATTTACCTGACTTTCACTAAAGGCTTTTTTTTTCTATATTTTCTCACTCAAGTTACGAACTAAACTTTTAAAAGCACTTATTTCCTTAGCTAGGGCAAACTGGGAAGATACTTACCAACTTGTCGCATAATGTATAGTGTAAACTTATATTTATTATCGATTCCACCATTTTTTCTTATCACCCAATATGTTTAAAAATTATAAACTTCTATACAATTTATTTATTTATAGGTAGTGGTTATATTGAGGAAATAAATAAAGAAGAATAATGGTTTTAGTTTAAAAATCAGTATTGCAACTAAATATACAAATGAAAAAGTTATCAGTTGTTAGCATTGTTCTTTACGTGCTCTAAATCATAGACCAAGGAAAACTTAAGAAAATTCCCCTAATAATGTGTTAAGGATGTTAAAAAACAATAAATGCCTGGAAAAAATAAATTCAAAAAATAATATTTTAAAATTAGCGGACCAGTTATGAGTATACGACTTACAAGTTATATAAATCATAACAATATATATATATTAGGCTGAAATGGGTAGAAAATATATATTAATAAAACTTTATATTAAATCCATTATTCATAAACATTATAAAAATATCAATAAATAGGTACACATTGATATTGTGTTTCAAAAATACAAAAATAAATTAACAAAATACAATCAAATAATAAATATAAAAGTCATGCATTACAAATTATAATCATATAGTATAGATAATAGATAAGATAAGTTATTTAAAATTGTATGTTTTCATTGATATATACATTGTAATAAAACAAATATATTACTGTTCGTAATAAATTATGTTATTTTTTTCTTAATTTGTTTTAGATTATAAGCGAAACGAGGAATATATTGGTTTTACGATGATGTGTTTTATTTTTATGTCTGTAATCAAAAATTTTATAAGAAGAACATTACAAGTAGCACTATTTTCTGGTAGCAAATTACATCCATTTGGTATTTTAAAGAGGTCATTTTTAGATTTTTAATTTTTTCGATAAACACGTAAGAAAAGACTATCAAAAAGTTAGCATAAAAATCGATAAAGACGATTGTGGTAAACATTTTCCATAATTATTTTCATTATTATTAAAATATTGGTGCTGTAGACTTTAAATTTTCACCAAAGACTTATATATGTAAAATATTAATACAAACAATTTTTCGATAATTTTTATTTACTTTTAGGTTATTTATAGCAATATGTAAATTAGAGAGACTTAATTCATAATAGTCTTAATTTTAGTTTTTAAGACCTGAAAATTTAAGACCTAACTCAAAAAAAAAAAAAAAAATTAAATATCGGTAGGTACAATATTTTTTTATAGCCATTTAATATTTTTTCCAAAAATATGTACATTTTGGTATGAAATTTGTTCGAATTTCGGGGAAATTATATAGGTATCTATAAATTTAAAATTTTCACGAAAAACGTACGTACGTACATTATGAAGACAACATTTTTTTAAAAAATTATTACCCATTTTTAGGCTACTAATAGCAATTTTCAATTTTGAATCATTTAATTCATAATACGTATAAACTTTCTATCTCACAGGAAAAATAGATTTTCGGAATTTTTTTTTAAATATTTGTATATTTTAATCAAAAAAATCATGATGAAGTCAGAATTGGGGGTCGGCCTTGATTTTAAAAATATATCAAATTGAAATTAAACGATTTTATCATATTCGTTTTAAAGGTATATTTTTTTATGTTTCACGACAGTGGTTACGTAGTCTAGTGGTAGCTGACTGTATTGTCGTGCGCGGAGTCCTCTGTTCGAATCTCTATTTAAATAATATCTCTAATAATTTTTCGCACATTTTTCAACTTTTTTTGTTCATTATACTATATAATATACATTATTAGTATAATCTTTAGTAATTGTCAAGTATATCCACCGAAGCTTCACTTAGAATCGTTTTTTTTTTCTTAAAGAAATGATTTATCATTGCTTTTAAATTGAATATGTCCACCACCAGTATCTTACCCAACAAGCAAAGGGCTTCCATCGCCAAACTGACCGGTTTTTTTTTTAAATTTTAAATTTTAAATATTAAAATATAGATTTTATAGACTTCTTTGCGTTTCTTAATGAATAAAATAAAGGGGTATGATGTAATA
This sequence comes from Pemphigus obesinymphae, assembly GCA_025469235.1. Classification (NCBI taxonomy): domain Eukaryota; kingdom Metazoa; phylum Arthropoda; class Insecta; order Hemiptera; family Aphididae; genus Pemphigus; species Pemphigus obesinymphae. The sequence goes on along the minus strand of JAIPRL010003766.1, from coordinate 28,454 downwards.
AATGAGGAATAGCTCGATCCCTTTTCGTCTGCCCTCCACTCTATGGAAAATTATCTATATATATGTTCAAATACTGAATTCATATAAGTTTAAATTTAATCAGTCAGATCTTTGCTGTAATGTCGGTATATTTTGTGTATACGACTATATACTATGTAGTCGTGCTTCAATACCTTGTTACTTTATTTTAAGTGAATCGTGATAGAATTTTGGACGAAAATTAATAACCTGTGATAAAAAATGTTTGAAAATTTAACCAAAATTCTTGCATTATAATTTTAATAATTTAATACTCATAGTTAATTACGATAAATACCAAATCAAGATGAATATATATTATATGTAAGTACATTATGTATAATAGAATACTTAACACTTACAAGTATTTTAAAGTATGTTAAAAATAATTATCACTGAAAAAATACCGCTAAAAATACACATATACACATTGGATCTGTTACCAATTAATGGTCTTATCATCTGTTCTATCCACAATATATTACCGTAGTGTTAAAAATATTATCAGAGTAAATCTATTTTCAATATCGTTTTATTAGTTCCATAGTAAATTATTAACTATTGATAATAACTATTACATCTACATAATTAAACAAAGTATATCATTTCGATATACATTTTGTTAAGATAATTATTCTTTTATTCTTTCAACAGTTAATTACGCATAAATAATAAGGGTTTTTTTTTTTAATCCCATTACTTTGTATAATAACAGATATTTAAATAAATATAAATAGAAAACAAAATATTTAGTGGTTGTGTAAAAACAGCAATTTTGTCGATTGAATTGGTGTTTGTATCAATATTACCAAGGATCTTTTAGTTTAGTTTCAGCTACGAGCTTATAATCGTTCAGCTGATTTGATTATTATTGTTTTCTATTCAATATATTTTAAAAATGCTCAGAAATTTCAAAAACAATATAGATGATAATAAAAACAAAGCTACCTACGTAAAAGATAAATTAAAATCTAAAAACGATATTCACTCTATTTTTTTGGCTTCCTTACATGCATTTTTATCCATAGATCAGAGTGTTAATCAGGCATTAAAAATATATTTTGTAGAAATCGATATTAAAAACGTGTTCAGTGAGTTCACAAAGTATATGATGATTCATATTCCGTAACAGATTATTATCTCCAGTATATGTGCTCCAGGTAAAATTTAAAATTTCTAAAGTTTTGTTCGTTGATGTTTTGGGTTTTATCCAAAATTTGATCACGTACCGTCGTTTGATATTTCGCAAATACAAATAACGGTAAAACAGCAAAGACTAATTATTGAGTTCAAAACGTAATATGGACTTGTAGAGAATTTTTCATCGTACACGACGATAAGTATTATAATTATACTATATTATGTTATTACGTTGTTCTTCATACATAGAAAGTTCAGTGCATTTAATTTTGGAACAATGGTCATAAATTGTCAATAAATAGTTACATTTTGTTATTATTTTCATATAAAATTATACTGTTTTTTCTTCCCAGCTGTAACAGTATTGTCACTATTTAAGGTTTTTTCATATATCTGTGAATGAGCATCTATACGTATCCAAAAATCTAATAAATAAATGAAAATATCGTAAACGTTATACACTTTTTTTTTTTTTTTATATAAATATGGATATATTAAAATTTATAAAGACACTCAATTTGAAAGATCAAAATTGGATTTATCAAAAAATGAATAAATTATAATATTATATAGTGTATTACGATTATATAGACGATTTCTAAAGGTATTTGCAAGGTACTTCTTAATGATTTATCGAGGTGCTTCTACTCATACTCCTTTTTTATTATTAGATTTCGAAATGCTGCACTACTGCAATATAGTTGCAAACAAATCACCTGTGTAGCTTATATCTTATGAACATCGTTTCTCTATTCAGATGATAGGTATGTATTTACCAGTCGTCAGTCATGTAAAGTATTCGACTACAAGTATTTAGATAATAAAATGTAAATATTCTTTTGAGCAATCTAAAGCACAACTAAAATATATTTTCGCAAAATTAGAATACTGGTAAAAATTTAGTTTTTTAAAATTTCCAGAAAAATTCAACATACGAGTATCTATGACAACACGTATAATATGATGATACATATATAGAGTATAGATAAAATTTATTATTTATTATTTATTAATAACAAGTAATATATACGTACCTACTTAATATATATTCTGTAAATAATCTATTATGAATACGATAAATAATTACAATTGTATAATGTAAATATATCAAAAAAGACTTGTATTTATATTCAAATAATTTTTAGGTATTTTTGGATTAAATATTTTTTAAAGTATAATGAAAGTATTTTTAATGCTAATATTGAAGATACATAACGAGATGTGATCAAAAAATACCCGGACTGTATTAATAATATTTTTATCAATAAAGATAACGAATCCCTAATAATGTTATTCGATAAAGTAAATTCTAACGATGATTAGAGCGTTGGTTTGAAATCGATAACAATATTTATTTTTATTTCTTGGCATTTTTGCGAAACCGTGTTTCAGTCATCTGGCGAATTTCGTAATGGACACAATAAAAGAACAACGCGTGTGCGTGAAATTCGGTTTTAAATTAGGGAAAAGTTCAAATGAAACCTTTGAAAATTTGCAGCAAGCTTTTGGAAATTATTTTCTGTCTCAAACAACATGTTTTGAGTGGTTTAAACGGTTTAAGGAAGGTAGAAAATCCGTTAACGATAACGAACGACCTGGTAGACTCTCGACCAGTAAAACAAATGAAACCGTTGTTCGTGTTGGTGAAATTATTCGAAATAATCGTCGATTAACTATCAGAAAAGTCGCAAAAGACGTGGAAATATTTTATGGTTCTTGCCAAGAAATTGCCAAAAAGATTACGTGAAAATGTTAGAAAAAAAAGACCAGAAAGTTGAAAAAGTGGTTCTTGGATATCGTATCACTCCAGTAGTCCCACAACCACCATACTCACCCGACCTGGCTCCTTGCGACTTTTTTTTTGTTTCCGAAGTTAAAATCAACGCTCAAAGGACGTCGTTTTCAAACAGTTGACTATATTAAACGAAATGCGGAAATCGATCTTAAGGACATTCCCGTTAGTGCTTGCCAGGAATGTTTCCAAAAGTGGAAAAGAAGATGGCAGCGGTGTATTGCTTCCCAGGGAGATTATTTTGAAGGTGATAATGTGTAGGTATTTAGAATAATATTGTGTTAATAAAATTTAATTTGAAAAATCCGGATATTTTTTGATCGCACCTCGTATATCATTGAGCGAATAATTATGGAATCAATAATATTCTGATTTATTCTTCCAATTGGAAAATAATGCCAAATATCAAATCCTATACATGAAATATTAGTCGGTGATTGTGATTGATAAATATTTGATAATATAATAAATCCTCGGAATAAAAATGAATTTGGTCTATTAATCCAAAATTCATTTCACTTGTATTACTATTTATCTCATGTAATATTATAATGATAGGATATAATAGACAGGCATAGATGCCACTAGGGGAGAGGGATATAAGGTGAACCAGTCCCCCCCCCCAAAAAAAAGAGTTGGCATCTTATTATTTATTATTACTTATTATTATTTGTTGTGACTTTAATGAAAATTATTAAAGTTATGTGTATTCATAATTCCGTTACTGTAATTCGTGTTAAATAATAATTTTTATATACGATAAATTAAAAATTTATACTACACGTGTAGTAAACAATGAGTAAAATTAGGAAAGTTGATCCTTTTTTAGTTCCAGTTTATCTGAAATAAACAAAACATCAGCATCAATAAAAAAATGAAAAAATAAAGGTTGATAATTAAAAAAAAAAATGATTAAAAAAAAAAATTTGGCTTACTGTGACCACTAATTTTGATTTATTGATGATAAAAGATAATGTGGTTACATTAGTAATCTATAGTACTGCAACTCAAATCCCAGCTCATGTACAAAATGTACCTCCTCCTACTTCTTTCCCCTAGAAAAAATATTCTAGCGTTATCCCTGTAGACAAGAGGTGTAAAATATGTGGATCTTCATATTTCAAATATAATTATGTCTATATATTATCGAATGATATACTGATTGAAGTACCGTGGTGTTTACTACATGCAGATTTTATATAGCGCTGATAGGAGAGAGTCCTGAAGTAGTGAATGGTAGACTTTAAGAGTGGAGGGAAGCTCTTGAAAGTAAAGGACTAAGGATTAGTAAGGATTAAACAGAATATATAAAGTGTGATTTTGGTGAAAGGGAACACAGAAAGAATAGAAAAAAGACTAGAAATAAAGTTGAGCGGGGATATAGATACTTAAAAAATTCAAGTATTCAGGATCCGTCGTAAAGACGGATGGAGATTTCAAAGAGGATATGAAACATATAATAAAGTGTGGATGGATGAAATGGAAAGAAGTGTCTCAGGTGTTTTATGTGACAAAAAAACGAGTGTGGCAGATATGAGAATGTAAAGATGGATGAGTGAAGTGACCAGAGAGGATAAAATAAGGAATGAGTATATAATTAGAGGCAGTATATGCGTAGCTTCGATAGTGGACGAGGGAGAATAGATTGAGGCATGTATTAAGGAGAGAAGAGACCGAAGCAGTAAGATTAGTCAATGAAATGTATGTCGGTGGAAAGAGGGTGAGAGGAAAACCGAAAAACAGGTGGGGGGATGAGGAAGGTAAGTGGAGAAGATGTGGGAGGTGGACAGTGGTTAAAGTGGAATATATTTGCAGAGGGGACTATAGCTAATGCAAAAAAAAGGCGTCCCCTGAACCAGTACCGTAATATTTTTTAAAATTTAACTTTTAATCCATGTTATTATTGACCTAATTTGTAAAAATTTATCACGGACCTATTATTATGTATGATATACGTACTCTGTGGTTATAACTTTAAAATACGCATATTAATTACCTATATTCCGGTCAAGGAGGGAATGTCTGGAGAACGAAGAAAAATCGAAATAGTTTTTTCTAGATCTTGCATACAATTTATAACTATGAATATCATTTTTTAAACTTTTTTATTTAATTTTCGAATATTATGTACAAAAGAACAAATTCAGTGTCGAATTTTAATTAAACATTTAGAAATATATATAGGGGACTATATACTAAAGGGGACGCCAAACTTAAACTAAGCAAAGAAGGGGGAAGCCGTCCCCCTCCGTTCCCCCTCACTTTAACCACTGGAGGTGGAGTAAACTCTTAAGTGTAAGCTTAGGACGAGGGTGGCCGAACCCAAATAGTTGGGAGAGAATGCGAAGGAGAAGTATAAGATGTCTATGTGATATCAATGTGAAATGGGTACTATAGATATTATTACTATTATTATTAACGTTCGGAACGGATCGGTTAAATAATAATATAATGCGTTCGGCACCGATATAATAAGAGACCAGATGTTTGAAAATAGTGTGCATAATATACGTACGTGGACGTATATTACACGCATAATACACACTATATGAGAAAAAGGTTTTAATAATATATACATGGCGCATGAAAGAATAAACGACCCCTGTGGCCAAATTAAACGCATAAACTCCGCTCTTTCCTAGGTCTATAAATTAAATAAGCCACTTAGAGCACACGTTATATTCGCCTATTCACGTTCCATGCCTAACCTGATATACCAAATATATATTATATACTCGTGTTATATTTACGTTTTGATATTTAACGCATAAAATACAGTTCATTGCCTCGACGACCACTTGTTGCGAATATTACGTGCATATGTAGAGCCGATGCGGTAAATTATATATAACTATTTATTATAAACAGCAGCAAACGGTATGTAACGTACATAATATTTTTTTAGCCGTGTTTATATATATATACAATGGGATGGAGGCCTAGCTATGTAAATGACGTGAATCAATAATTAACGGTGTTATTAAACTGTAATTAAAATGTGATCATATATATATATATATTAAAGACTTTACGACTTATTTCAGTATATATTTTGATATATTATTAATGAGAGTAGGGTTGAACCATCAAACGATATCGATTTAAAATAATCGAATATTAAATTATAATATTGTAAATAACCGAAAAACTATTTGTAAATATTATTCGAACAATATAGCAAATGTACCAAATTTATTATCAAAGTTAAAAAATGTATCGAATTTTATATTGCCAATATATAACTCATATACGATCTACAACCAACAATTTCAAAACATTGTGATCATTTTCAGTAAATTCCGCAAAAATAGGTTTTGGTTTTAAATAACAAGCATACAATCGGGGGTTGGTGTCTATAAATAGATAATTTTAGGTAACAATTTCAAGTCCGATTTTATATAATTAATATTTCGAAATTCAGGTTTTTGTATAGTACTTAAACTTCGAATAAAAATTAATTGAGAGTCAAATTAAAATATTGAAAAGTTAATAACGCTTTAGGTTCTTTGAGAAGTTCTTCGATCAAAATGTTATGTTTCAATTATGTTTAAATTTTAGTGTTACCTATATAACCAGTACTTCTTAATTCAACTCTAACTTCTGATATGCAAATGAATATGTGCCGAGGCCCGAGAATATTCAAAAAAAATTTATAAGTTACTAGTTTTGACCATAGTAGTAGTAAGTTATCATTAGGTAACCTGATTTATGATCGGTACAAAATTTGACTTTTATTTCTTCCATAAAGTTTCATTTTGACTTCTTCTAACGGCTATACTTTCACAGTCCTATATAATTAGAAGGAAATGGAGGAATAGCGGTCATTATGAGTATGGTGGTTAGGTTTATTTGATAAAAATTTCATAGATATTAATCAGCTGATTATAAATAATAGTTAAAATTGTTATAAGCACCTTAAATAGGATACCCAGTAATTATTATGTTGGTACCAATCGGTACTCACAATATTTTTTAATAGTCATTTACATTTTTTCGATATTTTGGTATGAAATGTGTTTGAATTTCAGGGAAATAATAGTTCTATAAATTTTAAATTTTCACCAAAATGGCATGTATGTACATTATGAAATTAAAAAAAATGTTGAAATTTTTTTTACTCATTTTTGGGCTACTAATAGAAATTTTCAATTTTGAATCATTTAATTCATAATAGGTATAATTTTTCTAGATTTACGAATTTTTTTTAACATTTTATAATCAAAAAAGTCAGAATTTGGCGGTCGGACTTGGTTTTAAAGTTATAACTTATATCAAATTGAAATTTAATAATTTTACCACGTTTGTTTAAAAAAAAATTTTTATATTTTTCTTCTGTGTTTTGTAGTATTTTGGGAGACAACGATGTTTTCATGCGCTGAATCCTCGGTTCGAATCTCTTCATATTGTAATAATTTTTTGCACTTTTTTCAACTATTTTTATTATATTATATATTTGATAATAGTATTATATTATTAGTATAATATACAGTAATTGTCACGTATATCCACTGAAGCTTCAATCAGAATCGTTTTTTTTCCCTTCAAATTCAATATATCCATCATCATTATTCTACCCAACGTGCGAAGTGTTTCCCGGCTTTTTTAAAAAATTTTTTGTATACAAAATTTCCCAGAAAGAGTACTCCGATTTTTACAAGTTTACCATTTTTCCGGTATAAAACTGCATCTAGTTAGTATTTTAAAGAGGTAATGTTTCAATAGTTATTTTTATACATAAGGAAAAACCTATTAAAAAATGACAAAAAAACGGATAAAATAGAACTTTGTTAATTCGAGATTCTTCATTCCTTTGTAATTTCGAAAATTATTTTTTAATTATATATAATATTTAATTTAGTGATATATTCACGTTTATTAAATTTTATACACATATTTTTTTTTATTTTTTTTTTGCAATTTTGGGCTATCTATAAATGTTTTAGATTTTGAGGTTTCTAAATTCTTTTTTTTAAGGCAATGTATAAAATTAGGTACTGCTTTTTTCAGCCATTTTTCGTTTTAAAAAAAGTCAGGAAAAAAATATCTTTTTTAGTTTTGTGCCTGCCACAATACCATATATGTATAATTAGCAGATATCAAATAACTATACTAAATAAAATATAAAGAATATATGTTTGACATTAATAGTTATGCACCTATTTTAAATCAAGCTAAGTATTTTATAAATATTTTATTTTATAATATAGATAAGGTCACGATAAATCATATTTTTTTCTATGATTGATGTCACTATATAGTGTTAATCATATTGAATAAAATAATTAATGTTAATATTTATTAACATAAATATGTACCTAAATAATACACCGAAGCTCTGATCAGAACCGTTTATTTCGAATGCAATACATCCACCGAGATTATCCTATCCAATAACGAAGTGCTTCCACCCCTATTAGCTGACACCCGACGAGCACCTTTTTTTAAATTTAGTTTTGTGAAATATATAAAATAAAATGTAAGGAATACATTTATGTATTAAAAATCAAAATGTATTTATTAAAAAAAAAAGTCAAATTCAGTTTTTAGAAAATTACATTATGGGGTATTATTAGTAAAACACATGGGGTAATGATAATCATTATTAAAATTATATTATCATTATCGCAAGAATTATATATGTCTCTATTTTTATCTATGAAAGGCAATATATCGAATTAAAGTATTTGAATAAAAGTACTAAACTATTTTTTCTATACTGAATTAATTTTTAAATGTATAATAAACATTCATAGTTATAATCAATATAAATCATTATGAATTATAATCAATACAAATTATTAAAAAAAATTTGTTAATTTTGATGATTATTTAAAAGTAGGAGTTTCAATCGAGCATTAGTAAATAATTGAAATATAAGTGTTATTAATAACCAGATGAAAGGTTATTATCGTTCATATATAATGTTATTTAATTAAAATAATCATATCAAATTTGTATTAGTTTAAACGTTTAAATACTTATGTTAACAATTATATGTTACGATATATATATATATATATAGGTGGTTTTTAATTCTACTGTACATTTTTAATGATAATAATTAAATAAGTTATTTTTCCTAATTAAAGTTTTGAAGTTGGTTTTAATGTAACTCGTAATTTAAATTACCTGAACATAAGGGAAATTATAGTCATTTCCACTTTTAAAATATTTTATTAAAATATATATGTATTTAAATTTATAATAAAATCTGAAACGTATGTATGCACAACATGTTTAATATGCTTTTATTGCATTTATTAGAAAAATGTTTGACAATATAATTCAAATGATCGAAAACAATAATGTTTGTACTAGTTACCTTCAATGATAATTTTCACTTTCCTATTATTATAACGACTACAAGTTGTGTTGAAAATTCTACAATATTGGTCATAAATAGCTCAAATTTGGTAAATATTTGAATAAGTATTATGACATTAAAATATAGTACGATATAATATATATTAGTTACGAATGTTCAACTTTTGTAAAACATTTTTTTTTTAACAAATTATAGAATGTTATCATACCAGAAAAAGAGAAATTCTACTATTTTCCAATTATAATGGATTTTTTTTTATCCCTGTTATTAAAATTAAATAATATGTATTGCATGTATTTTGAAGTTTCTATTATTAATTTCTACTCGTATGTTAACATAATTATCACTACATTATCTCAAATAGTAGTTATCATATACCTTATATTTGGACATCCACGCACATAAAAAATGTAATATTCCGATTCACTTTTACAGTTTTTATTTAAACATTTCAAAAATGTATTTCTCAAACGACACAAATTTCGCAATATTTTGTTCTATAAATTAATATTTTCGACGCTTTTTGATAGCTTCTCATTTTTTTTTTTTATATCAACATTAATAACGCAGAAAATCAAATTCGAATATTATACTATCAAACTGATATATACTCGCTCCTATACGTTACATATATTATTACGATATATTTTAATAAAAAAAAATATTTTATAAGGTGTAATTTATGAACGTTTGAAACGAAAAATATAAAATTGTCGATGCGTATATGTACATTGCAATAATTTATTTTATACGCTCGGAAAAAAAACAAATGAATTTGCCATAAATGTTACACGATAATATCAGCTTTAGAGATATATGTATACCGACGCTATAATATACATATATGGCGAATTCGTTTAATAATAATAGATGGTTAAGGGTTGGAGAAACCGGAAACGAATATTGAAATCCTTTTTAGACAAACCCTTGTACGTTATCTTAGTGAAATTTATGTTCACTATACGATGGGGGAGGGGGAAGGGTATTAAAAATTTGTTAATATATTATATTCTATGTGTATGGGAAGTATGCTAAAGTTTTCGTATTTTCTTATCAATATACCGAAGAATACAGTGTTTGCCCTTCGACTGTTCCGTATAAGTTATACGGATACAAGAACCGGATACAGGACTTTTGATTAAGACGTTTCGAAAGAAATTAATAATTTACGATTAAATATTTCGTATATTTCGTATAATGAAAAATTTCGTTATCCGGCAGGATATAATATAAAGAATATAAAATACGAATAAGACGCTGTGTAACGTGTATAATGTATATTTGAACCGCTTGCGGTACATAAATTAACTTTAGAACTTTGCCGGCAAATCACATTATTCTCAATAGTTACAATTTCATTTTCCTGCAAGTTCTTGTACAACTACACATAAATGTACATTATATGTGCGTCTATATATATATATTATGTATATACTGTATTATATTAGTTTATGTATATATATATAGTTTAGATTCTATCCATAGTTCGTAATTATTATCATTATAACCAGAGAGAAAATTTCAATTTTTGTTCGCAATTTCATGGATATGTATACAAAATGTTTCAGAAAACATAACACTTTTTTGTTGTTGTATAAACTGAAAAATAATTATAGGAAACTTGTGAGTACTACGCGGATATGACCCATTAAAGAGTGTATAGTAATATTTTAAAAAAAAAAAAAAAAAACGCTTTTATGCGGTAACTTTGCGAACATACTGTTATTATTTAGCTTCAGTAACCTTACTTTAAAAATCGAGTTGTCGTCATTGAAATTACCTACGCCTTAAATTTTTGATGAAAAAAAGTTTCCATTATTTAAAAAATAATCTTACGTTTACAGTATGTCTAAGTTAAAATCAACTAAAGTTTTCTCTGTTTCGTACGGTTTAATTAATGGTACCTATTGCTTATAGTACGTTTACAGTATATCCGAGTCCTTTCCGAATCAAAAAGCACATTATTATGTTATTCCTCCGAAATTTACATTTATTCACCTGATTACGGTCAAGCCATTTGTGGACTTTTGCACTTCACCAGTTTTTGAACATCAAATTTCGTATTTGATACTATTTTCTGTTTTCGTTATTCTAATGGACAATTTTAAGTGACCTAATATTTTCCGACTCGGGTAAAAACCGCGACGGAACGGAACAGCGCGTAACACGCTAAATGCGCCGTAAACGGAAATGTCCGTTTCAGGGCCAATAATATTACATGCAACGATAAGTTTTTATCCCTGAAAAGGCAATTCGACGTACACGACTGCAGCCGTTCGTAGGTATAATCGTTAGTATAAAAAAGTGCGAATTTCCAAAATGGGATGCTGACGTGACGTCACGCCAGTCCTCCCAAGTGTTTTTCAGTTATTCCGGGTAAAACAAATTGCATACAAATTCTGAAAATGGTCATACAAATTCCATATTAAATAACCGTTAAAAAAAAGTGCGAAATTCCAAAATGGGGAGTGGGCTGTACGACATGTACGGACCGTCGGGCCATCATCAATCTATATGATGAGGTGATATATCGACGAGTGTCACCAAAAACACACCAAAACCGGGAACAATATTACTACGAAAATGCCTCCTTTGACGGAATTAAGGGATGGATCGTGACGAACGACGTTCATCATCGAGGAAACATCCCCTTTTCAGGAATCGATCAGCCACCAGATCGACTCAATACGAGTGAAGGAACTGGGAAATGTGCCCGGGTAAGACATACTGTATTAACTCGGTACAGCAGTGGGTTCATACACCGAAATTCAACGTCAAATACTACATGCGTTCCATCTTAACTTACGTCAGTCCTACTTGGGTTTCCAACATTACAAACACTATCCGGTCCTCCGTCGAAGCCGTTAAATTCAATACCTTTCCCTATACGTCAGCAACCACTCCATCAGAAAATCTACCAACACATCGTCTACTTTCGAATACATCAACTTGGCCTCCTCCAAACTCAAAAGTTCTATAAACTCATCCCCTTCGTATAAAAAATTTGTATAATATTTTGAAATTTTATTAGTTTTTTCTATACATATTCGTACCTTTTTGAGGGAGCGGGGGAGTCAAATTAATTATACATAGTCGGTATTATATAAAGATTAATTTTCGATTAACTCAAGAGTTTTATTAAATGTAAATGGTTACTATCGAAAATAATGGTATAGTGTTAGAAATCGGAAGTACACTGAGCTGAACTCGGAACCATTTTATCGAAATAAATGATTTATCATTGCTTATAAATTCAATACATCCACCACCAAGCACCCATACCTGGTCGCACCTATTCTATGCGATGAGTTAATTGTTTACACCCCCTACTTACCGGTATTCCCCCCTCCAATAATTCTGTTGGCTTATAGAATATTTTGTGTCTCGATTTTTGTAGTAAATGAGTTTATAGTATCAACTTTTTGTAAAACATCTTTCGGTCTAAATCTTTTTGATAATAATAAAAAGTAGTTCATGATAATTTGATGTTATTACAGTGGGAAAATGTATAAATCATTATCATAATAGTATATACTGTATTCAAAAAGTATTGAAATCAATACCCCAAAAAATCTAAGAAAAATATAAATATTGAACAGAAAATGAGTGTAGCAGAAATGAAAATGTTAAAGTGGATAAGTTGAGTGACTGTAGAGGACAAATTAAGGAAGAATTGCAGGCACGTATACAGGGGGGGTTTTGGGGTTCAACCCCCCCCCCAGAAATAATTTCTTTGAAAATCAAGTCAAATTTATTATATTCCTATTATTATAAAATATTTTTATAATTAGCTGTTGACTGGTTTTCTCTGTTTATTAGTCGGGTATAAAATACAAGTTTATACCTATATAGTATTATAGTTGAATGATTGAGGTGGTTACTGAGAACTTCGCACGAACACAGAACTGTATAGTTGCGATTTGCGATATACCTAGAAAACTCATATTTTGTGGATAATCTTATCTTATCTTATTTCCGTACTCGATCGGTCACCAAAAATTTCTATTGAATTGCTAAACTACAATAATAAAATCATTAAACGAGACGATCGTTTAGTTTTAGTCTGTGTTCGGTATTTGAACGGTTATAATATACGAGTAACGAGTGCGATAGTGTTATGGTTATTTTTGCGAGTTCTAACTTATGAAAACTGATTAAACAACCAAATTTATTAAATATTATATATTTTAATATTTTTTTTTTACAATGAAAAGAAATAGTGATCAACCATCATTATTCAATTTTGGTGTAAAAAAAATTAAAAATAATGAAGAAACTGAAAGTGAATCGAGTAATATTGAAAATATTGCAACCGAAGTTGATGTACCAAACGCTTTGCAGACCCAACTTGATACAAATATAGACAATGAATCGTTAAAAAATTATTCTCTGGATATTGGATTATTTTTATCAGCTTCTAATAATATAAATGATGCAAAAAAATACGAGTTATTAAAAAATCCATGGACACCACCCAAAAATTACCAATTTCCCATCGAACAACAAAGGCGGCTGAAATTTCAATTAGATTGGTTAAACCGTTTTCCTTGGCTTGTTTACTCCGAAAAAGTGCAAGGTGCCCTGTGTAAATGCTGTGTACTATTTGCCAATAACAGTGTTGGTAAAGGTGCTCTGATTATAAAACCTTTTACGAAATGGAAGGATGCCATTGAACGTTTTAATCGTCATTCAAACTCTGAGTATCATAAGCTTTCAATCATTCGCTCTGAAGAATTTATTAAAGTAATGGAAAACAAAAAAAATAATATTGCAAATGAGATAGATACTTCACGAAAAAAACAAGTCATTGAAAATCGATCTATTCTTCGTCGAATAATTGAAACCTTAATTGTATGTGGAAAACAAAATATTGCTTTAAGAGGTAATAATGACAGTGGAAAAATATATGATGAAAGTATAGAAACAAATGACGGGAATTTTAGATCTTTACCAATTGCAATACAACATTTTTTTCCCCCTATTTTTGACGGTAAATGAAGTATTTTTCGGAATTTTAAGTCGGCAAACTATAAATTACCTATTGGGATTTTATTCGGCGATATGGAAAAAAGAGTGGATTACCTTTTTCTTTTTTTGCCACAATACTAATTTTTTTTTTCATACATAACTCAAAATCTAAGGCCACCACGCCGAAGAACTTTATCACAGTTATTTTTGACTATGGAGAATATATGTCATGTCATAAAGTTTAGTTAGGCTAGAATTCGTAAACTGCCTCTAACCATTCAATTGTATAGATATTATTGTTGAAAATTCAACTGAATTCGCGATATTGTATGTATACGACAAAATAATCCAGCCTGTGACTGTGGTGCTCCATCACAATCCATTTAGCACATGGTTTCAAAGGAACAATAAACGATATTCACGATGTTACGGAAAAAGCAGTAGTCTGGATCAAAAAACTAGATTTACAACTATGAAATTACGACCTGACTCGTTATGTTATATTTTATTTTATTCCTGTTACTATTTTCCTATATTATTTTATTTTATTTTAATTGATTAATTTTACCTGTTATAGGCTTGCATATAAACCATTCGATAAATAAATAATAATAAAATAAATAGTTATAGGATACCAGCTGTAGTACAATTTTGATTCAAAGTTTTCAAACGTGCGTTCACGGTATTTATGATATTTGAACAATATCCTAATAGAATAGTTTTAAAAATGATTATCGACAACACTGATATTCCTAAAAATTCAAATTTATTTTATATTTGTTTTTTTTTTTTTTTTTAATTATCTCGTCTAATCATACGTATATAATAGGTATGCGTACAAGTTACATACAAGTCGTATAACTTATACAAGTGTTTATATTATATTTTATAGAGTATTCGTACCAATATATACGCGCCACTATTTTACGTTGGAAAACCACTAAAAATCGCCGATAATTTTTACCGTTCGAAACGAATATTATGAACGAAGTATTATTATTATTATTATTATTATTATTCACTAGCGGTTTTCGACAAATGAACTGTATATAATAAAAATATTTAATACGGTAGAAGAACTTTTGGAGAAATAATAATAATAATAATAATAATAATTCACCGTTTATGATGAATTCGTTTACACCGGCGGCGGGCCAAGTTTTCGGTGCCCGACGTGAAGTTTTCCATCCCTATATTATATACCAAAGTGCGCCCTCCCATCCGTCTCTAAACGTACGCATCTAATACGCGTTTCGTACGGTTTTCTTCGGTGTCTTCGCGTTCGAAACTCGAGCCGGATGGCAACGACAGACGTTCAGTATAATATATATAATATATATATATAGTCAGCATCATATCCGTCCGTTCGCATAATATTTGAGAAATTAACTTCCTCTCACCGGTGGTTTGGTCCCAAACAATATCGTCGAAACGTGTATAAATATACATGTATTTGTATTAACCGTGTGATTTACGTACCCCAAAGTCGTACACATATATATATATATATATATAGGACAAAGTCAAATTTGATTTCGTTTTAAAAAATAACCGTATATATAATAACGTTGTTCGAAATGATTTATGAGGATATTTAAGTAAAACGAAATGATATACTCAATATACGAAATTAACGGATTCGTGGAAAATCATCAATTCTCGTGTTCCTTTCCGGTTGGATTTACAAAATTAAAAAAAAAAAAAAAAAAACAACAAAATATATGAATTTCAACTAAAATATCTTTAAAAATATCCTAATAATTTTTCGTAGTTGATAAGTGAGAGTGAAAATTAAAAAAAATATATTGAATTTATATAATATACAGGTTATTATATTATTACTTTTTTTTTTTTCATCAGGGACCAAGCTATATTTCAGGATATATAAATCATTCTTATAAAATATTTTTCAGACAATCATTTTTATACCTACTCCATTATCTATATTTTTAATATTTTTTAAATTTTTTATCCCCCCTCTCTTATCTGTTAAAACTATATCAACTTTCAATTTTCAAACGGCACCCTATGATTTAAATTAAAAACTCTTAGGGAATGTAATATTTTTATGAAAATGTTCACGGTTTTGGTTTTAAATATTTAAATATTAGGTACCTGCGAGTAATAAATATTCAAATTTAGTACGTCGCATAGTGGAGATGTAATGTAATAATACGTAATAGATATATTGATAATGATGTAAATATGTAATACAGAAATTTTGCCAATTCGTCAGGTCTTTAATTTCAATGCCTATAACTTGATTGTTACTAATAATTTAAAAAAAAAGAACATTAAAAAAAAAAATCTATCTTTATATCTTGCTTAGTCTGAATGCAGGAGCACTGGTAGAAATGTAACTCAAGCGTCAATATAGTAAAATAACTTACCCAAACCCTAAAATATAAATCAATATTAATACATTATATATATATATATATATATTATATAAATTAGTAGGTATATTCTTAACATATTATTTATATCATATTTATATTTATTTATATATTTTTGCACAATTTTAAACTGAAATTATGGAACAAGTCATTTTCTATAAATAATTGCCCCATTCACCGCCAAATAGAATAGAGCTAAAAGTGAGCAAAAAATTATTATGGTATGACACATTTATGTGGGTAAGAATTGCATTGAAAATCTACTGCTGATATTTATAAATCAATTACTGATTTAATTATTTTATTAATATCATATAACTATTTTTTTTTTTATATTTCACGCGATAAATGCAGTTTCTGTGCAGATAAAATAAGAGTGTCTTAATATAATATTATCTAATCTTAATCTTAATTTTATGTCAATTATATATATATATATATATGTGTGTGTGTGTATGTGTATGTGTTTGTTTTTCTGTCTATAACTTATTTTAAATATAGAGTTTATTAAGTATTACTACATAATATTTATATTAGATAATAATATGAAATGTACTAATATACTTATGCCAAAATTACACCTACGCAATAATATCAAGTTATTTGTATTTTTATGATACGTAATAATTTCTTCTGTTTTTTTCACATTAAATTGTAATACTTATCTCGTATAATCCTCCTCCTACCATAATATTCATAAAAAAAAATTATATTAATCATATTCAAAAAATAATTAATAGTAATATAAAATAATTCTAATAAAAGAACGTAGATACTTTTGGTTAAAAATGGTACCTAGATGCATTTTTTTTCTTTTTAATTGCATAATATAACTCTAGTCGTATGACATAATATACTGCACATACCGTACGCATATTATTTTTCAACAAAGAAAATAAGATGAAGCTATATCGTTTATATTATAAGATTACACAAGTGACCGAAAATTTCTAGATGATTAATATAATAAATTTAATGAATTGGGTTAAATAAACCACAAGAGTGCCTCTAAGTTTTTAGATTAGAGCCAAAGTTATTAATGACTTATTCATTAAAATGCATTTTATGTAAAGCGTAAGATACGAAATTAAAAGTATCTTAATTATATTATTATCTAATGTATCTGGCTCATCAATCAGATCAGTTTAAAGATAATTTCATAGAGTAACGGCATACTGCTGTAAACCGATAAATAAGATAGACTCGAGCAGGAAAAAAATTGTACAGTATCTCCAAAGAAAAATAGTAGTCCGCATTTTCATGATAATATTGATTATGGTATATATTTCAAAATAAACAAAGTCATCAGTATATTTAGTAATATAAATAGATTAACTTTTGAGTAAAGTTACGTATTGTTTTTGAATAAACAAGAACAATAAATTATTATTGTTTTATTCTTTTCTTAAAGCTCTCCGACTCAAAGCTTATATCAAATTTTCTTAAAAATAAATAATATCATTTATAATGAGTTTCATAACAACTTCTATAACGCAGGATATGAATTACATTCCCAAGGCCTGATTTTTGTGGTCCAGCTTTTACTTTGAGAAATTAAAATTCGAAAAATAACCTCATCATGTAGGTACCAAATAAAATTAATTTTCTATCAGAAATCAAAAATAGAAAATTCTAAAATGCGTGTTACTCATTAAGATTAAATGCGATCGAGTTTAATGTGGTATTTTTAATTAAAACTGATACCTTTACTAAATGGGGAGAGAGAGAGAAAATAAGCAATATTGTATCTATAATTTAATGCATTGATTATACATATTTATGATACATAAAAAGGGCAATATTGTTTTGCATCAGAGCCAAGCAAAATGTTGCGGCACTGTTTACAGTTAATTTCATTCCATTCCCGTGTATAATATACATTTTATTTTATTTTAAAACTTGGAAAGGAATAACTACAATAATTTCCGGCGATAAAACGCAGGTATAACGATGGTTTATTTCACCCTCGTCTCAGGACGAGAAAATATACTTTGTTGAACTAAGGGGGATGAGAGACAATAATAATGTTATTATTATTGACCTTATTCCATGGAACTTCAAAGTGTCAGTTTCCTTGTAAAAATGAAGTATTATCATTGAAAATCCCAAAATCCAAATCTTCCGCAATTCGAAATTTGATGCAATTTTAAACATTAAAATTTTAAAATCCAAATAAAATTTAGCTATATATATTTTCCATTCTATCATCTCGACGTAGAAGTCATATGATAAAACATACATTTTAATTATTCTACTTTAATATACATTCATTGTTACAGAGACAGACACATTTAATCAATTCAAAATGTATTAGTTTTATGAAAACTCTAATCATTGCCTAATAAAAAATAAAATTTAAATTTAACATATCTTATAATATACGAGTTCATATACGTTTACATTCTTTATCATTGCAATTTATTTCATTTACAATTTTTAATAATGAAATTAATTTCACAAAAATAGTGTAAAGAATTTCAAAGTAATATTTGTCGACTACACTGATAATTTTTCTTAGCAGTAACAATTTATACTGGAAACCATTCATGTACTAATGTATTTTTTACCAATATATCTCCTCCGTATGATATTAAAAAAAAAAAAAAAACACCCCATTGGGATATTTACTAATCTCTAGAAACGTTCTTATTTCTTGAATGTCTTTACATCTAAGCTTATGGGATCGAGTGAAGCACAAAAAAAATAATATTTAATCGATCTTCTCGTACAAACATTTCTGTTGACGCACCAATATGATTAGCACATGTAGGATGACTTGACCCTTGTATAAATAACAATTTATGACACATATAAAGAAACATAAAACCATTTATCCTGTTGGCATAATGAATATATTATGTATATTATGGCAGGGAATCAAAACGGGATGAAATATTTTAGTTTTACGGTTACGGGTTTGAAAACAGTTTCGATTTTTTTCGGTTATATGGTTTCGGGTTTGAAAACAATTTTCATTACATGGTTTCAATTTTATTCTAGGTTTCCGGTTTAAAGTGATTTCGATTTTGTCGGTTTCTAGATTTAAAAGAAAACGTTTAACTGGTCCAACCGTAATACATGTAGTCTATAAATTCAAGTAATGGGTTCTGTACATTATATGCATTATGCACATTCTAAAATTTTGTTTTATTATAAAAATATAAAATGTATATATATATATTTCGATTCTAACATTTGTCATTCTATATTTTATTATTTGTAGTATTAGGTTCGATTACAATAATTGTAATAATTGTAAATAATAGAAGTAAATAATCAAGGGCGTCGTTACGAATTGTGGGGCTCTGAGCAAATTAATTTTTCATGACCCCACATATTTTTAAACTTTGTTCTGCTAGGCAAGGAGAAATAATATTGTGGTGAAAATTTCGCATAAAAAATAATAAATAAAAAATATTGAGTTTTTTGGGAATATAATTTATGCTTAACGCTTTCATATGGAGTTGGCATTAAGCGACCGCTTACTTTGGTTGCATTTCCCATCCGCCGGCCCTGATTATTATACTTACTCCATGATTTTGTCGAATATGAAAAAATACCATCACAACACAGTATGTACACGGTAGGTACTGTACTATATAGGAACATAAAAATACAAATGTAATGAATAAATAAAGTAAAAATAGTAAACACCTAAAGAGAAGACTTATTAATAATAATTTAATTTTTATATTTATAAATAAGTGACATGTATATAATATAATTATAATAAAAAATTATTGTTTTTGTCCTATAAATAAAATTTGAATAAAAAATAATCTCTATCGATGGAATTTATATATGTTCAACATAATGAGGCAGTAAAATGATATTTGAAATAAATATGGAATGAAAGATAAGTAGAGCGAGATCTCAAAACAAGTATGTAAGTAATTGTATATATAATATGATAATATAAACATAATTACCTAGGTACCACCTATGTATAAACGACATTAGTATAAGCCAAGTATTTACAATATTTCTATCATAATCTAATATAAAATCTTATCTGTTTTATATCAATAGTATGTTAATCATAATAAGCTAAAAGCCTGTATTAAAATGATATCGATACTTAAACGTGATGGAAAGAAGGAGTGAGTGTTTATAACATTCAAATCATACCTCTCTATAGCAATTTCACTATGCACTGTTGTATATTATAATTAATGATAAGCAATGTGTCCTCAATATTAAAATTCTGTACTATCAGTATTATATCAGAATTTAGTTGCAGTACAATTGATAACTTCGCATAAATTAAATGTATACGTCTAAACATATAAAGATATGGACTGTGTTCCCTACCTCTTGCTGTATATTTTAAAATAGCGACACTTAGTGAAATTGACAGACTATGTCATCTCGCCTGGAAGAAACAATATGCTAATCGTGGATAAGATGATAAATTTCATGATAAAAATGTGTACTTAACATAGCCTGGACACTCTTTAAAATTAACACTGTTAATATAATTATCACGGAGAAACGTGATGGCTATCTTCTCTTTTAGCTCTCAGTATGACCATGTTATACAAGCTAACACATTTTATTTTAAAATGACGAAATATTATGGCAACATTACAAATTTACATGATTACGTATACCTATATGATATGTAATATTTGGTCAATATGTCTTCGTAAAACACTAAAGGCATTACGACTTTCAGACACTTTATTTTTACAAAACGGTACACAGCATTTAATATCATAACGGACTTTTGAAGCCATTTTATAAAATGTAAATCGTGAATTGTATGTTTATAGGGATATGGCTTTTAAACATAGATAATATAAATATTGAATAATAAAATAATACATTTAAATCAATACCAATAACTGATACAAGCATTTTTTATTTACATTCGAAGTGTCCTTTTGATTTACCTAATCTATTCTGGGTACTTACATAGACTACTTGGTGAATAAATATATAATGTATTTACGGTTTGTGTGATACGATGAAGTAGATTGAAAATGATTTATATATTATAGATTATGTTATCACTATACTAAACCATGGAATAAATAATTATTATATATCGTTTATTCTGTGACAGGTATAGTTGTAGTCTCTCTCTCACACTAGTTATTGCAAGGTGAGTTGATAAGGTGTAAACGTTTTCCCACCTAAGATATTATGATTGAAACCACGAATTAAGATATAGAGGACTAGACGTGAGTATTGACTGTTGATATAATTTCCTCAAAAGTATATACAGTGGCGGTTTGCGGGGGGTATTTTCCATTTTTGATATGGTGGCGCTACCTACATTCTGCGCTCATCATCATTAGATTTTTTTGATAGAAGGTAATGCACGTAGTACTCAGAAATTAATATAGATAGTGCTAGCATAGCAAACAGTTATTCCACCCCCAGTATACCGCAATTATATATATTTTGAGAAAAATACACCGCTCACCCTCCTGAAATATCGTGTCTAGTCCACCTTATATTAGTTAATGATTGAAAATATTACACCAGTTGAAAATTCCGCTAGGAGGACTGCCTATCGGACAGAGGAGCTCTTTTATATGATTTTATAGGTAGAGGTATCTATTACATTGTAAAATGTTTGTGAAACAATTTTTTTGATAGTGCTAAAAAAGGA
This sequence comes from Pemphigus obesinymphae, assembly GCA_025469235.1. Taxonomy (NCBI): domain Eukaryota; kingdom Metazoa; phylum Arthropoda; class Insecta; order Hemiptera; family Aphididae; genus Pemphigus; species Pemphigus obesinymphae. The sequence continues at coordinate 6,198 of JAIPRL010003766.1, read as the reverse complement.
ACCAGTAATATACATAATGTACCTATAGAATATAAATTAATACTGGTAGTAATTAATGTTATTACTTATTTATAATCAATATAATAGGTATCTATATATTTTATTAAATTTTAATTTATATTATTTCGATAAGTATGTTTTATATTCCACACATCGACCATATTCTAAAATTTTATCCATTGAAAAATATTTTATATTTTATATTTTATACTCAGCAAGTTAATAAATAATAGTTACAAATTTACAATATATTTTTTTAAATTTTTTATACTTAGAAGTATTAAATCGAAAAAGTTAAAAACAGTTGGGTACCTATTATTGGGTTTAATAAAAAAGTATGTAAAATACATACTTTAGGAGGATGAAATAGAGAAAAATGTTATTATTAAATTTATTAATTTCTATCATTTGACAGGCCAGTATTACCCCCAGGAACAAAACACATATTAAGCATTTTGAAAACATATAATTTAATTTAGTTATCTGAATCTAATATATGTAAACAACTTAAGATTCAAATCAGTATATATTTTTTACAAAATGACCAGCTAAGACGAATTATCAGTTTTGCCAACAACTTATTTTTCTTCATGAATTCTATGGTAAATTTACAGAGTAATAATTATATTAATACTTTTTACTGTAGTATTTACATAAATGAATGCATGTGTTTAAACCTCCCACATTTGGTATAGTTACATCCATATTGAATATTAAACATAAAATATAAATTATAAATACATGGACTATACTTTCCAAACCAGTTAAACAATTAAAATTAAACGTAAAACGATAGTTCATAGACATTAGTTATGGTATACAACAATACTGTGCTTGAAACTAAGTTTTGGGGAAATCCGATATTGTTTAGTGTAATTTTTGTATTTACTTAATTTCTAACTAAATTCGGGGGTGTCTGAACCACTTTTAGATACGGCATTGTTATTTGGTATAAAGTTATTTAATAAAATGAAATAAAATAAAAATTATGTAAAATTACATATAATTTATGTACCAATAATAAAATTAGTGTAATATATTGTACTATAAATCTCTGTAGTGTATTCAACGCGATCTAGTGGCAAATATATATATTTTTTTTAATATTTTAATAAACTAATAAGCCAAGTGTTTACATCATATCAAAGCACCTTGAGTTATAAATATTGATTTTTTTTCTCTCTAAGCGCAATTCCATGTATTATATGTCTATGTTATATAGGTAAACAGCAAAATAAAGTATATAGAAGAAAATAAATGTAAAACAATAGGCGTGTTTTCACGATAACCAGGTTATGTTATTTTGTCTTATCTATAACCAAACATAATAACCATTCCATTTGATCGGTTATAAATTATTATAACCAAAACTGATTATTTATAAAATTCAGTAACCTAATTACATTTGGTTAATCGCGAAAACACACCTAATGTCGTCGAGTGCGTGTGTGAAAGGTGTATCCAGTGAGGGGAAGGGGAACGAAATATACAGGGTATGTCGGCGGAGTGACACGAAGAGGGAATGGGTTTAAATTTAACAATACGATAATAAGGGGACACCCGTATAGTGCTTAAAAATCCCAGACCCTTTTTGGATTATTTCCAAAAACTCGGCTGTGGCATTGTTTAAACGATTCAATTAACGTCAACCGTTGTTGAAAAAATAATTATACAATAACGTGGCACATACTATGTGTCATGTGTGTATATTTTACTTTTTAGGTTTGGTGAGGTTCAGAGACGAGCGTCGAATTACACTAATTAGAAGCGACGGCGGTCGCTGTGGTTCGAGTGCGATTATTACCTGAGCCTAAAACGTCTCTGTCGCAGACGGTTTTCTTTTACGAAATAGTTTCATCATAATATTGTATAATAACTTTATACGTGTGCAATGTAATCGGTTAGCATAAAATATACGTATTCTGGTATAGGGGCGTCATCGGAGCGAGAAAGTGAATTAGACCCTATCCGATAACTGTATATTTTAACTCGACTGCCACATAGTTATAATATTCAATCCGGGAGCTCAACAAAGTCACCGATATAATGTAACAGATATCTCAAAATCGGTGTACTGACGACAGTATCCATACTGGATAATCTAATATTACTATATTTTCAAACGGTATTTACTTTTTTTTTTATTTTTTCAAATTATATTTGATTAGATCCAATTTTGAAAATTAATAATACGTATAAATATTTAAAATTATAAATAAATACGATTTTATATTAATATAGAGTGCCTAATATAATTAATGATGCGTGTACTGTACTAAACGTCAATGACGAAATAAGCGGGGTACAGGAATAAAATTATTGAGAAAGATAACGATTTTTTGTAGTTGGCTTGAAAATTTAACTCTATAATTACGCCCTCTATCTAGAAAACGGTTAAATGTATATTTATGATGGGTCCACAGCCAGTGACCTAAATATAAAAAAGCAATGCCTAATTTGTAATCTAAGTACTGTATCATACAATTTTACTTATGTATTTTTTTTTTTTTTCATTTGAAATTCTAACCTTAAGCAATTATGCAAATGCTAATATAATCAATTATATTTTTGCCGTCTATTTGATAATTATTATAACCATCATTTCTACGTTATACGTATGATATATTTATGATTCCCAAATAAAAACATTTTGGCTATTTACATAATGAAGTTTCGTATGAAAAACAATATCGCTAATAAAACTTTTTATAGGCGTGCTAAACTTGGAATGCTAAAGCATATTATGCAAATCAGAAAAGAGTAGCGAAAAAGCTGCTGCAGCCATTTATTCACCATAGTTTGTCTTTATGAAAGTTTTTAATAATTCACAATTCATCATAGACTAACTGGATTTTAAAAAACCTAACAACAATGTTTAGATTTTCCCGTGCATTTTACTATGTTATATCACAATTATTATTAGTCATCAAACAATATTCATTTTCAGAGAATCTTCTAAATTTTTTAGGCCCACGGCCGTATTCCCCACTCCATAATATACGTCATATTCGCCATCGGTAAATAAATTACTGGCACATGCTAGTATCGGGAGAAATTGACGCTAAAACTACAGAACTTCAAGTCGATTATCATATCAATATCATTATTATCCTATTTACTATATATTGTATATAACTATTTGGTTCATTACTCATACATATGTAGTTAGTGTGTGTGTGTGGGTTAGTTAGTTGAGTAAGTAGAGAGTTCATATTATATCATTCGTCATTTTTTTCGTATAGTTTTTCGAAGGAATTTATAACTTTACTGGAATTAAATTTTGAAACATTATTTAGCGTTACGTTCTAGTTAAAATTCATAGCATTACGGAACGAAATAAATAACGGAATGATAATATCGATATAATATATTAAATATAAATAGTTATATTATAATATTATATAAAATATACCTACGTCTACTATAAAACGAATAATACTATGCTACTAAAATATTACTATATCTTCCCAGTCATGAAATTAACAATCGTAACTATGCACTACACAGTAACTATGAAAAAATAGATGGACGGACGGACACAACGGGAACATAAGGTGTCTAAAATTAAACTTTGTATTTAAATTCCAATATCTACCTATTAAAAAATATTTGATTAGTACTCTAAGTATTTTTAATGTATTTATATAGGTATAAACTTTTTAAAAGTATAAACGTATACATGCAATAGTTCTGGGACCTCTACATGTTTTGTAGGGGAAGGAAACGTTGTTATCAGTACAGGATTTATAAAATTGTATATTCGCAATACTTCTTTTAGACAAGGCTGGGCAAGTTAACGGATTTTCATAACTAGTTATGTCAAATTAGTTTAAAAAAAATGAAGTCAAGTTACGATAAGAGTTACAAATATATTTTTTTTTTAACAAAATTAAGAAATATGTCCCAGCTGTTAAAATACCTATATTCTTGTATTCACACTAAATATATTAATATGAAACAAACAGTACTCGCCATTTCAATATATCTTAAATATTGTATAGACACAGTTAAGAGGACGTCGCACCCGCATTTGCTGTCTCCGTCTATCTAATGGGCAATATAGCAAAATTACACTACGCAAAACAATAAGTGTTGTGTCTACGTTAAAATTATAGTTAATATTATCAAATTTAAAATGAATAATATATTTTCTAAAAAATATTCTGTTTTTTAAATTTCTAATAGGTATTTCACCTCTAATTTTAACGTATACACCACATTTATTGTTTTTCGTAATGTAATATTGCTGTATCGCCTATATTAGATGGACGGAGAGAACAAAAGCGGATACGACGTCCTCTTAATAAAATATAGATCAACACGAAAATGTCGACAGTTTGGACGCGAAAACTAAACTGGACTGTGTCGCATGAGCAAATAAAACCAAAATATACTACAATATAGCCACGAATTACAGTAAGTTACTATAATTTTCTTAAAACCCCATGTTTACTCGTATATAAACGTTAAACAACAATAAGTATATCTAAATAGTAGAAAATTCCCTGTAGTAGAAAAAAAAAAAAAACATCGTCGAGAAAAATTGAATTGTTCTTCGGACCAAATTTAACTGAATTAAGATAGTTTTGCATGAAGTTCACTTGAAGTAAATATGTTGAGTTTTAAAAAAAAAGTAACTTATTGGGTTAAAATTAGAGAGAAAAATTTAGGAACGTGTTAAGTGACATAATTAAAATTGACTTGACTTTTAAAACTCGCTAATGCCCGGCTTTGCTTTTAAGTACCTATTTATATTTGAAATTAAATTGCTATTATTATGTGCAGCGTTACGGTATTGAATTGCCCGCGTACTCTGTACAAATGTAATGCGATAAATGCGATTTCAGTATAATATACGATATTATATTTTTATTACCTATGTACTACAATATTGTATACTGTATAATATGGAAAATTCACGATTGCGTGTTAAAGGGCTGGCGATAACAGAATTAATTCACGCATTATTATCATTAAATTGATATTATTATTGATATTATTGTTATTATTATTATGACTATTTTGTGTTATTGATATGGTGAAACGGAATACGCGTTTACATTTTGTATTCAAACGAACGATTTCGTGTTCAACCCGTTGTCGGGAGTCGTATGACTTATATTATATTATAACAATATACGCGCTTTACCGAAATATTCAAAAAGTTTTCGCCGTTTGATTTCTCGGGATGTCGAATGGTATGTATTATTTTATATTGATCATTATTATTGTTATTAACAACGGCGCCCGGAACGCGACGTTTTAATTAGTGTGCTCCGTATATTAATAAAATTCAAATAATACGCGATAATTTTAATCAAAAACTGTATATATATTATTTAATATGCTTAAACCCTTTTCGGAACGCGTATACGCTATTTTATATTATATATTATATATTATATATTATGACGTCAAATTAATACAACGGAACGGACGAAATTCCAACGAAAATATTATTCGATTTATATACAGGGAATGTATATACGATTATTTTCTCCGCATTAGGCTCGTATTATAAGAAATAAGGATAAATTATCCGAGGAGCGTATAAAGACAATAATATGATATATATATATATATGAACACCAAATGGATAAAATGAATAAATTATTTGGAATAAATTAACATTGCTTTTTTTTTTGGAATAATTTTGCTTTATATATTATACGTAAAAAGGCGTCTATGCGTAGACGATTAAAATTCACGATAAAATAAGTCACCCGAGAAGTACATTTTCGTTTCGTAATATTTTACATATAATATGTTCTGAGTGAACAATTGAAAAAAAAAACGTCATATAATATATTGATTTTACATTAATAATCTGTTGTTTTTACGATTTTATTTTATACATATAAAATAAAACGGTTTCCACGGTTTCCTCATGCCTGTCGTAGAAGTCGACTAATTGAGGTTACGTCAGGTCGACAACCGGCATAAAACTTGTCAAAAAGTATGAGAAGTATTAATAAGAATATAGGCGAGTTTTCCCATCTCGGATGTTCGCGGGGAAAACAAAATTGCGTACTTGGGTGTGGAGATAGCCTAAGGGACCAAGTGACCAGTATCAGCCTGACAGCGGCTGCGGTAGCCGTTCCATCAGTTATATGTGCGGGTCTACCCAACGGCCGTGATGTCGATGGTGTAGGGAAAGCACCAAAGTGTTTTGGGTTAGATTCGCACTTGAGTACGCAG
>JAIPRL010003765.1:0-43831 GCA_025469235.1 Pemphigus obesinymphae | reverse complement strand
CAATGATTTATCATTGCTTTCAAATTCAATACATCCACCAAAAGTACCCTGCCCAGTAGCGAAGTGCATCCACCAATACTGACACCCGACGAGTGAAGTGCTTCCACAACCTACTGACCGGCTTTTTCAAATTGATTTTTTCATTTTACAATTTATTGACAATGTATCTTATATCTTTACATGTAAAAAGATAAAAATACAAGATACAAGCTCCATATAAAAGTTGTACATAGATACATATATCTGAAATACTACCCAACCTTGGGTAGAGGCACTATTCTTGGTTGGATAAAATGTTGGTGGTAAGTACATATATTGAATCAGAAAAAAATTTACTCTTACTAAGCTTCTATCCAAAAAGTATATACATGTAAATTTCAACATTTTAAAAAAAGTGGTCAACAAGTTTTTAAACAACATAAATATAGTGTTATAGTAAATAATCAATGAAAATTTCAGATTTCTGGCATTAGGTATAATTTACTAATTTATAACAGTTGTAATTTTTGATAGAAAAATATGCTTTATGCTTATGAAAGTTACTAGGAAAATAAATAATGACCTCTATAAAGTACCTACTATAGTAAAAAGTTATAGTATCAAAAAGCTCTATTGTTACATAAAATCTCTTACTTTACTCCTTCTACTCGAAAAAGTGTATACAAAGAACATATAGACAAAAACTCATCATTATAAAACCAAAAGATATTATTCCTTTAGGTATGCTCAAAATCTAAAATAGTGAATGAAAGAGAACAAATGTACCTACTTTACCACTAAATTCTTCAATATTGATTTTTTTTTTTTTTAATGATGCAGATTTAAGTGTTGAAAACACAAAAATGCAACGTAAAATATGCTGTTTTTAATGTTACAAAAACTTAAAATTGCTATAATTTCTTAAATAATTCCTACCCCCAAATTCTGACTTCATCATCGTTTTCAGCACTTAAATCTACATCATTTGAAAAAAAAATTCAAAATTGAAGAATTTGGTGGTAAAGTACATTTAAGCCAATGAAAGTATATAATTTGGGTATGAATTGATTTGAAAAGAATAATTGATCTTATTTTGCTCATTATAATCAGGTCATCAAAATCCAAAGATTTCACCATTTTGACTTATTTCTTCATAAAATTTGATAGGCAAAATAACTAAAAAATGTCATCAATTTTTGACTGAGAGAAAATTTGGAGAAAAAAACGTCATTCACGCCTTAATTTGCAAACTGATTGTAGCAATCCCCCAAACACACCCAAATCTTACCCTTGCTTATAATAATACAGACCCCCCCACTTTTTTATTATTTATAAATTTTAAGTAATAATAGACATGCTTCCCAAATATTGATTTTCATATTTTATCTTTCTAATTCTATTCATCTTTCCAGGTCAAAAAGGGAAGGATAATGGTGAAAGATGTTCTCAGTCGGCAGTTTATATATTTTTATCAATCTGTATAAACTATAAAGGGCACAACATATCAATAATAAAAAAAATTAAAATCCATTAGTCAACCCATAATTGTTGTCATTCTTTAGCCATATTATTCATAAAAATAAACCTAGAAACCTTGGGTCGGTTATTAGTTTTAATTGATGATGAACTAGCCCGTCAGTCGACACACTACACGAACTAATTTGAGTCATCGAATGGCCAAAATATAAAAATCGACGACAATGAATTAATTATTTATTTATATAGATAGGTATATATACCGATACTCGGAAGCGTCTAAATGAAAATTATGAGATAAATAAATTCATCATAAACATTCGCAATTTATTTATCAGCGACATTCGTTTAGGTATGACAAAAATGTCATTATGCATTTCGGAATAGATTTCGTAGGTCCGAAATGCGATTCGCAATGTATTTAGTACAGGTAGGTCGGTAGGTATGTGATTTCCTTGAGATCTAAATAATCGACAAATTAATAATATAGAACTAATTAATGTCAAATGGAAATATTTTTGTCATCACGATAATATATATAGCTAATATAGCTAGCTAGGTATACATATTATGTAGGTGGGTACCTACCTAATACGCCAGGGGCGTTATTTCAGTTTTTTGTTCGGGCGTTCGAGCTTTTAGGCAGCCCAAGTTTAACATTTCACCGATTTTAAAAACATTAAAAAAAAAAAATAAAAAATTTAATTCAATATTCATATCATAAAGAGATTGGACCTATTGGATCATTTGGAAGGCAACAATTTTAAGTTAGTGTCGCTATATCGCACACCCTGCCACCTCCTCCAAAAGAGAAAAAAAAAAAGACGCCCGCATGTCTATAATAATACATATTGAAATTCAAAAGTCACATATAGAAGAGTTCTTATGTGCTTTTATTGGTACATTTGAGATTTTAAAACACATTCGTATAGATTATGTTAAAATCTAATTTTTGCGCACAGGGTAATATATAGTTATAATAATAATGCGGTTTCAGTGTTATTTCAGATGTAACTTGTGATGTATACCGATCCCGTATAAGAGGGCCTGCAGGTACCTACTGTGGTGGCGATTTTTTTTTGAACCCGTACGAATATTTATTAGGTAATTAAATATAATTTATATATAGCACTTACATTATACACTTCAGTAGGTAATGGAAAATATTTCTGAATTATTCGCATTGTTGACGTTACTGCAGCACTACCTATAATATTTGTCAGCGTAATGCAGTGCTCGAAACATAATTCCACTCACAAATTGAACTCGTTCATCTATCGTTATTTTTAATTAATTAATTACCTACTAACAAAATGTAATAAATTTTTCTTATATATTATATGCATTTACCAAAATATTACCCATATTTGTAGAAACCATCGTTTTCATTTTATAGCGAACACAAAATATTGTGGACTACGTGCGTACCTATATCTTGTTGAGATCATCTGCAAGTTGCAACCACGGTAATCGTGCAGACCGCAGAGATCACACCACAATTATTTATTTTGGTTTATTCTCGAGATAAAACGCAAGTGGCGTAGGTACCCGTCGTGTTCGGTGATGGGTACCTAAATAGGTACTTACTTTTATACCCAATATTTTTACCCTATAGGCCTCATTAAAATTAATTTAAAGTAATTAAACTCAAGTAAAATGAAATAATAAATAATTATCTACATATAACTTTATGTAATACAAAAAAATCCTAAATATTATTTTTCTTTTTATTGTTATTATTGTATAGGTACCTATACTTAACTAAAACTAGTTATTGGAATCTAAAAAAATATACTTATATAATATCGTAATATACAGCTGTTTGAGAGATTAAATTGCCTAGGTAGGTGTAGTAAAGTGTATATATAGAACAACATCAATTAATATTAATCATAAAAAATATATATCATTTTTATGCCTAACGAGTTGAATAATTAGAAAATTGCAAGATCCTGCGATGAAATTATCTCAAAAAAATTGTCATCTAAAAATTGTATAGGTACCTACTTAATAGGTGTTATTAACTCCAAAAAGAGGTGGGTCAAACAGTTTGAAGTTCGAAAAATCGAACCAAACGTCAAAAGTTCGGTTCAAGTTTTAAAGTTGAACTTAAATTGTAAAAAGTCGAAACGAACCGAACTTGAGTAGAAATTCAAACTTGGACGAATTGTATTTTATACATGAATTCGGCCGAAAAAAAGATGACTTTTGCATTTGAGTGTTGCATTTATTTTTGTGAAAACACTAGGTACTTATATAAATTTGTTGTTGACCTTTTTTTTTTTGTTTTTTGCTTATTTTCGAAGTTTTGTTCATCATCTAAATTTTGAGTTCGACCCACACACCTCTAGTTTCTAAACATAAGTTTAGACACCTTTTATTCCAATTGTGTCCACCCGTCCGTAGTTACTAGTACATAGTTACGTGTTTGTTGATTCGATTACCAGGGAGATAGATATACCTATTGTTTGTTTTGCAATATTTTGATTACATAATATATACCTATGTTACGAGGAACATTGTTAATTTGGTTACTAGGGAGATACAATATAATAATTTTGTTTTATAATATTTTTAGATTAATTATTGTTCGCAATACATTTAGAAACCGGGACTCTAGCACGTTTGCAGAGTGGGCTATCCTAACTTGATTATTAACTATGTTAACAAATATTGTGGTACTGACAGAACTATTTATTAATTATCTATAAAATGTATTTAAACATTTTTCAATTATTGAAAGATTTTCATTATTTAAAACTTCCCTAAAATTGCCCATATAAAACCCATTCAAAACAGGTTATGAAACTTTGGGAATGCTAATATGCACATTTTATACACTCCTATATATTGGTAAACGGTATGGTATTTCTTTTGAAAAAATTGTTATGACAGATGTATTGTTATCTATACTCGTCTACAATCCATGTCGGTGTACGTGTTAACTGCAGTGTTTTACACCATGTATAGATATTATATAATTTTGAAAAATATTTTACTTATTATTCATCTATTGAGATATAAAATGTTAGGTATAATTAAATATTATTTAATATAATTTTAAGTTGGTAAAAAATTTTTCAACTATGAAGAAATAAATTTAATGATAGTAATTATAATCTTATATTTGAAAAAGAATATATTAAACATTAGTTCCTAATTAATAAAACATTTAACATATATATACACACATACGGGGGTGAGCTGATAAGTAATGCCTGTACTTTTTTTGTACTTACAATAATGACTTGGTTTCTTTACCATTTGATAGCAAATGTTTTAACCTTTATTTTAATGTATCATTTATCAGCGTAACTGCCATTTAGATTGATACATTTTTATCGAATGTTTAACAAGTTTTTTATCGGCGTACATTCTGAACTTTTTCATCAGAATTAAAGTTTGTACCTTTAAGATATTTTTTGAATTTTGAAAACAAAAAAAATCACATGGGCCCAAATTTGAAATATGGAGTATGTGTAATCGCTGGAAATCTCTGCATTGAAATTGTATCCATTTTGACATGACTAGGATTTCTCGCGATTCCAAATCTTCTAATGCAGTCAGACGACTTGTGATTTTTTTTTTTTGTTTCTAAAACTCAAAAAAAGAACTTAATGGTACCAAATTTATTTGGATGAAAGAGTTCAGATTAAAGTGAAAAAACAATAAATTGCATAAACAGAAAACTCTTATTTTAACAGCGTTATAAACCTTGTTGAATGTTAGACAAAAATGTATCAATCTAGATAGCAGTTATGCTGATAAATGATACATTAAAATAAAGCTTATAATATTTGCTATCTAACAGTGAAGAAATCAAATCTTTATCACAAGTACAAAAAAAAATTATGAGTAAACAGGCATTACTTATCAGCCTGCCTCCGTTCAAGAATTTAGAACATTTATTTGTGGGAATAATTATCTAATATTTTTAGATTTATCTATTACCTTATACAGTAATAATTTTATAATTGAATATATCCATTATCTCGTGTTGATTTAATTAATAAAAGTTGTCTGTGAAACACATACCTATTATCATACGACAATATATATAGATATATAATGCTAATATGAAATACTGAGTTAACTCTGTGGGAATTCTTCTCTTTCCTCTTTAAAACATGCCTGAGCCATTTCAAACAATTTTTTTCTATTATGGGAAAAAAAAACGAGAGAATGGCTTAGTGTATTTCTTAAATAAAATATTTATTTATTATTTTAAGTATTGTTTCCACATGTTTTAAATTGAAAAATCATTATCCACATATTATTGCATAATATAATATATATATATTTTCCTTTTAAAGGTAAATATTTTATTTACAAAATAGCATTTATAGATAAATACAAATACTCGTAAGTAACATAAATAATAATACACTAATTTCACTAGTTTTAACAATAAAAACGAAAAAAAATACTTAAGATACAAATTTCCAGTCTTGTATTTAAAATAGCTTATTTAAAAAAATATAATTTTATAATATAATATAATAATAGAAGTATATTATACATTTTTGGGGCTGCACACATGGAAAAATAAGTGGCATCATTTCTCGAGTTAAACATATCGTACGTGTGGAACTATGTAGACCGTACTCGTAAACGTACATAGTTTTGACAAACACACGATACGTTTCAATATAAAAAAAAATAAGTATTTTTGTATATATAAATATAAATAATTGCCAAGCCCTGAAATGATGCTTTCCGCAGTTTAACCTTTTACAAAAAAAAAAAGAACGAAAGGTTCAATGATAGCTTGGAACAATGGAATATCACAAATTTCTCCAACTATAACGCAGTGTATACAACACACAGCCCCTTTAAGTAAAAAATAAATTAATATAATTTAAATCGACCACTGAAATGCATATGTGCATCAATACGGTAATTTTTCGTCCTCGCTTGATATATCTGTATTACTCAGCAAGTTGGCTTTGTCTTCCTTTTTAGATCTACCTAACGATGGCATCAGGCTGCCCAACTTAGGTGGTCGAAAATCCGGTTCAAAACATGGCTAAAAAACATAAAGACAATACATCAAATATACGATTGTTCATGGCACAATTTTGGGTATATTATGAGGAAATTATTACTGTTAATATTAAACATTACTGCTATGTTATATATAGCAATTTCTAGGGAACAAAACTCGAAGACAGTGGACTGAGAATTAAAAAATTACAATTAAGAGAAAATTGCATACATATAGGCCTGATGTGAAAAGGGGCCCACATTTTTTAAAAAAATACTTGCCATATAAAAAGTTAACGCAAAAGAGGGATGGATGCTGTAATACCATAGATATAATTTATACGCTTGACCTTTCTTTTATTCTTATTTGCTGGTTTTCAAAACGATATAACATTATGCAAATTGAAAATAAGCAAAATGTTCTCCAGAAATTGAGGGCCTAGATATGGTCTGTCCCCAGGCCTAGAATTTCTATCTACGGCCCTACACAAACATACCTATTTGTTTTCTCCAGAAATTGAATATATCAAAATCAAGCTGTGCAGAAATCAAATTGTGATGTTAAGGTTATATGTAGGATCACTAACTATTACTAAATTTTAAATGAGGAATATTTTTGAGGGAATCTCAAAAGTCATAGATAATAATCATAAAATAAAAAGGTTGTAATTTGCATTGTCAGGCAATACTTTACAAAATAAAGATATTCTTTAAAATATTCCTCTAAATTTAATAATAATTAACAAATAATAAATCTTAATTCCTAAAGTACATAATTTAAGTTTTTAGAAGCAAGTTTGGGGTAATATGATTTTGCTATAAACCCTCCATTACATACAATGATGGCTTACCGTTTCACAAATGTTCATGTTGCAACAGTTTTCGATGGTTATTTCACACTGTTGGTTCTGCTGCTGTTCCTGTGGCCTACACGTTAGAGGAGTAATACTCTTGTTGACCACAATACGTTTCTTGATCCTAGGCCGTCGTCCCAGTGACCGTACTTTTCTAGACAGTACCACAGCAAAGGTTCCCAGGCTGATGACAAACATCGACAAAATAACGACCAAGGCTTGCATAGTTTTGCTGAGCTTGCACGAGGACATTTCTGAATGATTTAACATGGACATTTCTGAGTATTCAAACTGTCTATTACTGTACTCTTCACACCTGTGTATGCCAAAATCACCCAATCAATTTACAATCATAAAAAATAAATTTTAAAGCTTAGTAGAAAGTTCTAAAATATTGTAATACAAAAATAAAATTAATGGATAAGAATCTTTTTATAAGTGCATTTTATCAAGCATAAATAAGTTTGTGAGAAAAAAAAAATACATTTTGATTATACTATATTGCCTACATAATTAGTTATTATGTGAAAAATATACTATATTAATGAAATGTCACAATCAAAGTTCACGGCCTTTTCATCAATGTTAAGTATGTAATAAAAATATAATTTCATTTATCACATTTAAAATGCTTTGTTTTAATACAAATAATTATAAATGTTCTTTCAATGATACATTATAATTTATAGTTGTTACTTATTACATATGATTCATATGAATGACTTTATAATACCTATATAATTAAAGCATATTTATCTAAATATAATTATTAAGAGGAGCAATACCATTTTTTATTGTTGTGCAATTGCGATATTTGTTAAAAAAAAAAAAACATACCTACCCAAAATTTTAATTATTCATGTCCTAGTAGTTTTAGAGTTTGTCTATTATAAAATCAAAAGTTAACAATATTTTGGAAGGAATAATGTTTTCAATAAATTAAATATTTAGCATACAATCTAATATTCAAAAAATAATTTTTTTAGTTTTTTAAATGGCTGTAACTTTTTTTATAGGTATTATTTTATAAAAAGGATATGAAATTCCCTCCAAAATGTTGTAAACTTTTGATGATATAATAGGTGTTTTTATACTTTTAACCACTGTGAAACAAATTATAATCATTCTGCGTAGACACGTTTTAGCACTAAGTCCGAGGGTCCTTTTAAGTAAAAAATATGAGTAAATTATATAGAATTTAAAAGAATTTAATAGGTATTTAATAATTATCCATGCATAGATATTATTCAATTTTATAAAATTAAAATTAATTAATAAGTATACCTAATGAAATCAATAAATTATATCATTTAATAAGTATCTTAATATATCTACCTATATTATTTCAAATTATATTTAGTTAGTAACTGGTGCTTTAAAGAGTTTTCCTTTGCATAAAACAATTGCATTACAAACTTGAAAAACAAAAGAAGAAAATTTTTTTAAAAAATATGTACCTACTCAATAAATTTTGGTTAATTTATTATAATTCAGAAAAAAAAATTCTTTAAAAAGATATATTAAACTGAAATTTGCTGAGAATAATAAATGTAATGATCTATTTATATAGATATCATACAATACATCTTAAAATAATATCGAACAGATGTAGTAACGATTTTTGAAATTTTAATATACTCAGTAATACTATTATTAATTAATAATATATTACCTGCAGACAGGCGTTTGTTGTGATTTGGATAAGGCATGCTGACAGTACACTGAACAAAGTTCATTGAGCCAAGACGGTTTGAACTGGCACAAGTCGCCAACATAGCCAGCCGCACACTCGCACCGAGGATTTCCAACTGAATCAAATATGCAGTTACCACCGTTCTGGCACTTGCCCGAGCATAACTGTTTTTCGCACCTGTCTCCAAAGCTGGTCTCCGGACACTTGCACGTCTGCTGTCCATTCTCCCCAACTGTACATGTACCAGTCACACAATATCCGTCGCACACGCCAATTTGACAGAACTCCCCTTCGAATCCCGGGGCACATGTGCATGTCCCATTGGCGTGTAGTGTGCCCTTGTTCTTGCATATATTCTTCAGTACTTCGTACGGAATCATTTCCGGTGTTATTTCCGTCGTCGGGATAGTGTCCTGAAAATATACATAATAATTACACATTGCAGCAGACCACAGATTGTCAGAGTTAATTAGTACCAGAAATTGAATATATTTAAATTTTTTAACATTTCATGACATTATTATTTTTTTTATTGGGCCAAATATTAAGAAGTGAATTACATAACTGTAACGTGTAATATATTATATATAACTATAAATATCAATGTCATATGATATGATGAATATACGAGTAATTGTACACATTTATATTTTATAATGTTATATACGTATTATATCGAGACAAAAAATTATAATCTTCGGAACACCATATTATATTAACAATTTCAACTCACAGATAACGTTAAGAGAATATGAAATGTGAAATTTATCAAATTCAAAAATATTTGACAAGATACAACTGATGGTAATAGTAGATGGTAAGAGTCATATTATACTGAAATACTGCATTACTATTTGTTAAAAGTACGATACAACACATGACTTAGTTACATTGACATGAATCATGTATAGACATTGAATGTACGATTATACATAATATTATATATTTGCATTGTTTATAAATTATCAAAAAATAAATAAACAAGTGGGCGCCTATGTATCGTCATTGATGTACTCTACATGCTAGGTACACTATAATGGGAGAATGGGAGGAAGAAGAGTGGATAAATTGTCAAAACGTACGTTTGCTCTGTTCATCGCACAGTATGTTTCATTGACGAGGGTCGTGTTTCCGGTCGGTGTTATAAGTCCCATCGGCGTGTCAATCGGATCGAATTTGACGACTTGTACCGGTCGTACGCCGCCCAGGAACGAGTCCTTGGGCATGCTCCACACGGCGTTGTTGGTCCAGTCGCTCCAGTAAATTTGCTGGTCGTCCAGCGCGATGGCGAATGGCTGGTGGTGCGTGCCGTGGATCAGCGTCTTCCTGGAATCGCCGTTCATGTCGCTACTCTCAATGCTGTAGTACATCCCTTCGCGTTCGTCACTCCAGTACAGCCTGTTCTGTTCCACGTCGATCGCAATGCCCAACGGCATGAACAATTTTTCGTGAACGACCACTCGCCGCTCCGTTCCATCCAGACGCGATCGTTCAATGGTCGCATTCAAATGGTTGCAGTTCGTCCAGTATAGATACCTGCGAAACAAACATTTATTATAATATATTTTTTTAAGTGTATGGACCACATTCAATTTTTTAAATTGAGCACAACGAATCCGATCGGAACAAGGTTATGAAATAAAAATACCTACCTAAAATTCCACCAATTATTTATTTATTTTTAATAAACATAAATACAAATTTAAAACACGGTATTTATACAATAAATTCATTCGATTTATTATTCATATATATATATATATATATATATAACTTACGAACATGTTAAAAATACGAAACGAAAACCAAATTTTATTTAACAACATTATTTAGCGACTGATGGAGCCGATTTATGCATGTTTACACGTTTTATGAGCTGTTAATAAAATATCGATTTTTTGATATTTTTTTAACAGCATATAAAATATGTAAAAATTCATATATCAAAAATCGGCTCCATCAGTTGCTAGATAATTTTGTTCTTTATAATTTATTTTTACTTCATCTTTCCACAGTATTTTCAAGTTGATAAAAATTAAAAATACGTAAACATGGTTTTTAACAAATATCGTGATTACACGACAATTAAAAATGATGTTAACACAACGACTATTTTTAAATTATTTTGAAAATATATCCAATATTTTTAAATAGTTGGATTTTATTTCATTTTTTTAATTTCATAAAAATTGTTTATACAAAACTCCTTGAAAATTAGATATGTGGCGAGCGATTTTTAAGAAATGTTAAGAAAAATCAAAATCTGAAAAGACCAATAAGTAGGATACAATTGTGAACTTTGCAAAGTCAGATTTAAAATCTGAATACAGATTTGAATTTATTGGTCTGCTTTTTAATGACCGGTTGAAGTATTTTTCTTTGTTATTACAGATTGAAATATAATCAATATTTAAAAATTGCAATTTTTTATGATAAATAACACATGGCAAATAAAATACGCCTAGGTCGATCCCTAGAAGACAAACTGACGAATTCTGAATTTAAATTTAACCTTTTAAAGTTCCACAGTTTTATCCCCCTTTTACGTTGGTGTACGGCAGTGCATTTTTTAAGTTGGTAAACTAGGCGACATAAATGTCGCCTAGTAGATTTTATTATTGAAGACTGGGCGACATACATTTTTTAGTTATAAAATATACTAATGTGAATTAATTGGGTGATGAATGACTATAGATAAATGTATGAAACTGAATAGATGCAAATGCATTTTTAATAATGGATTCGTTGATGATTAATCAAATATTAATATACCTACTTCGATTTACAACTTTACTGTATTAAATGTAGGTATACAATTATGTCTGTAAGAGGGTGAGTGACGATATAGAAAGTATTTTCTGATATTAAAATATAGGAACTAGGTAGTGAAGTCTAGTGCGATAAAGTTATTGGTGTGTGACAGAAAAACTTCTAATCATCAAAAACGGTCAGTGCCGCAAAAAATGGGACGAATGGTATACCAATAGGAATTACCTATAGTATATATAGGTACCTACTGATAAATTTTTTATTGTCACCCAGTGAAAATTCCTTAAAAAATGCACTGGTGTATGGCCCCTTAAGTTCTATAACTTAAAATGTTATGTTTATTTTAATTGAAAAATTACCGAATTACCATAAAGTGGAATATTATTGTTAGTTATTTAGACTTAAGTCTGATAAAATTAAGAGTACTTATAGAATGTTCTTATTTTAATTCTGTAAAAGGATTTATTGACTTCATTTCTAGGTTATTCAGTTATTGTGGGAATCAATTATATTGATATTATAATAATCAGAAATACCTATGTTAAAATATCTAAAAATGTTAATAGTTATTTACTTTTATTTATAAAAAAAAAATGAATAAATAAAAAAAAATCCATTCCCACAATAATCTAGAAAAAGGCTGGTCAATATAAATTTGTTTACAGAACTAAAATCCAAATATTCTAAGTAGGTATTAATTTTGTAGGCTTTTTGGTCATTACAAACGTTTTTTCAATAATTATTATTAAATATTACAATAAAAATGTTATCTACATAAACAATTTTAAAATGACTTTTAACTTTTTTAATTGTTAGATTTTTTTTTTTAATTACCCCTTAAAACTGACGCGTTATATTGTATATTGTGGAAAAAATATATCATGAACAAATGAATTAACTGCTATATATTATAGTAAATAAGTTTATACGTGAATATTATTTTACATTCATTTTGCAATAAATTATCTGTATTTGTATAAACTGTTATTCTATTTAGATGTATAACAACATTACAATTTCGACATATTCATACAAATTATTTTTAATAAAACATTTAGTTTAAATAAATAAACCATGTAAATCAATATTTATTATTTACAATAATTTATCTTTTTTTAAATAATAATACGATTTATTCAACTAAAGTGGAAAACGAATAAAATACCTAGGTATGCCAGTATATTTTAAGTAGGTACGAAGTTATATCTACAAATCTATATATTACAGCTACAAGGTCTGGCAGAAAAACCTAATGGTAATGAAACAAAAATAACTCAGTTTATAATATATATAGTTATTCTTTGCTCTAAAAAAATGTTTTATTATGGTATCACAACATAACATATAGAATAACAGCCATTTTAGATTCTGAGCGAAAATTATACTTTTTTTTAGTTGTTATTTGTTTTTATGTCAAAAAATTTCAAAAATTGGTGTACAAATTTTTTTAATAACCATTTCAATTTATCGGCATCTTTTCGCTACGGAATTAATGTGTAAAACTCGGGGAAAAATAAGTCTGTGTACTAGAAATTTTCACTAAAAATGTATATACGTACCTACTCGGCGCACGTTAAGATAACAATTTAGCTGACGATTTTGCGTTCGTTTCGCGTCGTCTGGCTCTTAATTGGTTATCAAAAAATCTAGTCACAACTATACAGCGCCGTCTTAAATAATACGCGCGTGTGTATCAAAACTTGCTATATTTGAGCACAGTGTATAATGTAAGTGCGTATATATAGACTACGGCGAGAGGCACGGTAGAGGAAGTGGTTTTGGCTGGGCGACTGGTCATCTTAACCTGCGACGGGTATAAGTATACAAAATCAACGCAAACATTTTTTTCCCCCAACTTATTTACAGAAATTTTCAATTTTCAAGTTATTTCGTTATAAAAGACTTACGTTTTAAGTTTATCATGACTTGAACATTTTATAATACAATATTTTTAAATACGTCATTCTATTTTTATAGCTATATTCAAAAAATCTCGAAAATCGATACATACACACAATTTTTTTAATAGCCATTTCAATTTCCGACAACATGTATTATTTCGGTATCTATGAAATGTGTTCGAATATTGAGGAAAATGGATTTATAGACTTAAAACTTTCACCAAAAACGTATATAATAAGTACAAAAATCAATGGGAGCTTTTGGGATATTTATAGCAATTTTTAGTCATAAAAGAGTTCGTTTTAGTTATTACCGACAGTAATCAGATCGTTTTATCGAAAAAAATGATTTATCATTGCTTTCAAATGCAATATACTTATCACCTGCAGTATCCTACTCAACGAGCCAAGTGTTTCCACCCTCTACTGACCGGTTTTCATAAAAAATGTATTTAATGTGAACAAAAAATCACGTCATCCAAGAGACATCCTACGTCATCATTTATTTTAAATTATTCTTGTTGTGGAGTTTCGAAATTATTCATCGTATGCCGTACTCGGGGACGTATTTAACTTAACCTAACTTTTGAAAATAATTTTCACCTTCTTTATTTACTAATATAATTTTCGTTCAAAAATGCAATATAGTATAACCTACATATAACAGACCAAAGCTGCAAGAAATTGTAATAAATTTATAGCAATGTATGTGAGAAATTAAACAGATTTCTTCCCCCGTTTTATAATATGTATTTTGCTGTGTTCCGACTGGTCGGACGCCGGTTGCCGTGATCTAGGTATGCCTTGTCGCCGTGAAAAATAATAACTAAACAGGCGAACTCACCGACCGGCTGGCGATTATGTATACTTATATATTATATTAGGATGGGCGTTATTTTTTGGCAATTGTGGAGTCAAAATCCCCTAAATTTGTTAAGCTACATTTTAAAAGTATTTATTACCTATATATAAATTATGTATTATATTATGTTTGTAGTACTATTAATGGCGTTTTAAATTAATGACTTTCAACACTATATAACATTATAACCATAGGTACCTACCTACGATTTTCCAAAAATAATTTTAAGATAAAACAACTTTTTGCTTTTACGCGATTTAATTTGTTCGCGAGTCCCATATAAAATATAAATCCGTACTTAATGTCCTAGGACCCCTATTGCAAAATATAATTTTGTGATAATTATTAAGTATGAAATTCAGTAGGATTTAGTCCGTATATGTACAATTATTATACTTTAGTATGAAATGTATAGTAATCCCTTAAAACCCTATACCCACTGTTGTAGTTGTCAGTGGAATGCATTTAAAAATCGAAATGCAAAAAATCGTCGATAAAAACTCACCCTCTGCAGGTGTCGATCGCAATACCCTGCGGTATTTCTTCTTTAAACGTTAGCATGACGTTTCCTTGGAGCGGAACCTTGGTCCCGTTTTCTGGCACGTGCACGTAGTTAATGGTAAGACCGTTTCCAGTGGTCCAGTACAACGTGGACGTATGGTCATCAAAGGCCATGCCCTGTACGGTAGCAGATTGTTCTGAAGAAAAAATTTTCGAAAATATATTTACAAATACATTTTTGTTATGTTAAAGCCAAGGCGCAGCGAAAATTCGACATACTGGCAACAACGGGTTCGACGGTAGTATATGCCGCTTCACCGGTGGTCTTTATCCGAAATATACTGCCGACCTTTTGATTGTCGTCGCTGACATATATGTCTTTTTTAATAGGATCGTACGCAGCGGCCATCATGGTTTTCAACCGATCAGCTGCTGTGTTCTCGGTGACATTCTGTCTAAGGAACTGAATCTGAGTTGGAGTTACCACGCCCAAGTCTGCAAACATAAAATAAAATGTACATCTAACATGAGTATATACAAAGCTGGAAGTGGTTAATTAAAGCTGGGAATAAAGTGAATTAATAACTTAATTTGATCAAAAGAGTTACCATTGATAAAAAATAATCAATAAGTTTATACACAATACAAAATACGGGTAGATGATAATGTAGGTAAAGAGTGCTTTAAAGAATATATTTTTCATTGTTATGAAAAAATCATATTACAAGTGTGTTAGAATTACATTATACAAAATATTATGTTAAATGTGTTTTGACATAGGACTTTAAAATTTATTTTCAAAACATTTTTCAATTGTTAGATTTTCATTTTTCTTAAAATTGCATATAAAAAAACCCTGTAAAAACTGGATATATGAGATTTCCTTTAGAATTGATGTGTACACTACTGAATCACATCTATTCAAGCTTACAGTAAAAATTAATTAACATCATTTTTAAAAAAAAAAGTATCAAATATAGTGACCTAACAAAAAATATGTGAGACTTATGCGAGCCGGTACATAAACATTTAATAGTATTTACGTTTTTTTTAATAGCTACCTAGTACCTATATACTAGGTATTATGTGTAGTAAACAACTAACGATATTCTAAATACACGTGTTGTGTGTATAGCTTTCACTAGAAAGATAAAAAATACTTTTTCTCACACGATTACGTAATTTTAAAGATTTTTATTTTTGAATAATATTTAATTACTTATACTATTATGAGTTATTTAAATACCATGTTGTACTTTTTACGTATACAGTTTTCAATCATTTTAAAATTGAAACAATATAAAATAAATCATTTACAAGTTGTTTTACAAACAACTGAACAGTTTAAATAAAATGGGCATTGATGTCCTATAACATAAAATATATATATAGGTGAATATTAATATTACGACCTATTTATGTTTTCCCCCGTAAATATCCAAGACTTATTTTATTAATAGATATTATAATACACCTAATGTGTAAATATTCTAAAAGTACGAGATACTAAATTTCGAATTTCATCCCTTTTGGGTGAACACAAATAGTACACATACCCACTTATCCTTGTATTAATGCATTTTAAATGCAATGAATACACATTTAAACATTTTTTCAGATTCAATACTAACACTGACCTCAATTTTAATTTCAAGGTTATCCACATAAAACAAGGTGAAAAAAACAAATACAATAATTAAAAATACAAGTTCGATGATACGACTCCAGTTATTATAAAACATTTGGCTCAGGAACTAATTATATTTCGATATTTATCGGTATCTAGTCAGGAATGGAGAAGAAAAATGTATCCAAGGACAGCTATTTTATTCTATTATAGTCTTCGAGATTATTTCCTGTAATGCGAATTGAAAGTACCACAAATTAATATTTTCAACACTGTCGCAAATTTAAGATTATATCATTTCCCATATATCTACAGCTACAGCTACTTATGATGTATTTTATTTTTAATAATACCGTCCAATTTTTTACCTTGAACTTTAACGTCGCAGTCGGTTTCCTTAATTCAAAGGTGCCCAATATTTCAAAATGAATAAAAGAAATATTAAAATTTTAAACAATTGTACGCCTATATAATCATTTAGAAATAAATCTGAAACAAGTAGTTAATAAACAAACGTCACAGGGAAAAATACAAAAAATTATTCATTTTTTACTTGTGTAGGCTTATGTATCTATAAATCTATATAATATGCGAAACATTAACACAGTTTGTTATTCATGTACATTAAATAAAATATCAACATAATTAACTGATAATATATAATATATATTATATAATGTATAATATTAAGCATATACAATATACATAAACATAATGTATAAATTGTACTTATTAGTCAAATTCACAATAAATAAAATATTTAAAATTATGTATGAATAATAATTCTATACCTATTCTATTGTACACAACTTATTTACGAGTTCAATACAGAATCTGAATATTATTATGATAATTTACACATTACCATTCAACATACAAAATAGAAACTTCATTATAACTTTTAACAAATAAATATACATGGGTATCAGTATATATAATGTAATATATCCGTATAATTGTACAAGTATACTAACAAAATAAAGATACGGTGCTAGGCGCTAGGGGCATAACTAGCGGGGGGGGGGGGAGATTAAATAAGTTGATGACTTTATTTTTATTTTGCTTATTTACGTTTTTAAGGAAGTATTTTATGAAAATAAGCATTGCAATCAGCCTAATTTTTAAAAGGTTTTTTTTTCATTCAAAATAAAGTTCAATCAGCTAGTTGGCCAATTTAAACACACTGCCCCCTCCCAAAAAAAAATTACTTCACTACGCCCCTGCCACGGTGCAATCAGCGACGGATTTAGTAGAGAGGGAAAGCAGCAATTGGTAAAAATAGAAAATTGATGACCTTTTTTTTGAATATTTACATTTCAAATATGTGGTATTTCGTCGGTATTTTCGAGACCCCCCCAACCATATATATTACTTCGGGACGTCCCAGGGTGCATACATAGTCTCATTCTCAACTCGATTTTGGCGAAAGTGGGCTTTGAGTATTATTATTATATTTTACCGAAATAACACACCATAATTTTAAAATTAAATTATGATAGGATTACATGTAACTTGAAAGGTTAAACGGTTGAACGAGTTAGAGTAGGTAAGGTTAGATAGGCTATATATAGGTTTGATATTTAGTCTAGGAATGTACCCATTGAGCTTCTGCAGTGTCAAAAAAGTACTATTTCCCTTTAAATACAGAATGATATAAACATTAATCAAACAAAAATGGGTTTATATTAGCGTAATTTAAAAATGTATTATTTGACATTATTTTTGAGTTACAAATGAAATATATTATCACCTACGAAAAACGGATTTATAAATAATTTTATTATTAGCAACTTCAAATTGATAATTTAAACAATTAGACAACAAGAAAGAAAATATGAAATTTACTGATATCTATTTATTATTGCTTATAGAACTTATAATGGTAATGACTTTTTTTTATTAGAAATAAAACAGATAAATGCATCACTTTTTTGCACGTGTAAAAACATCATGAAAATTACAAAAACCACACGATAGAAAAAAATAACCCATTTCAGTAAATATATATATATCTACTTATAATAATATAAGTTTTGTCAGAGTAATTAGCGTATACCTATATATCAACTTTTTATCTACATAGTGATACGATAAGGATTCTGAAAATTGATTTGAACCTCTTGACTTTTACACTTTTTTTTTTAAGTTTCCCTCGATAAAGTCAAACTCAAGAGCACAATTCACAGCAAATTTAAAACGGTTTTTAGAATTATTATTGCATCACTAGTTTTATACTGAGTGTAAAGCAGTAAATCACCGTTTTCAATCGTTTTAAATGTCCACACTCCAAGATACTTCACAATTTTTGTTAGTATACAAGTAGATTAAATATATTAAGCACTTTATAACCTATTTAATCTATGGCCTAAGTAATAAAAAATATGTTAAGACATAATACACACGAAACAATAAATTGAAAAACTATTCCGGTCATATTATAAAATAAAAATGGAAATAAACATGTTTTATAATAACTTTAACAATAATATTTAAAATTTTCATAAACATTATAAGTAAATGCCTAGTATTTTATCGAAAAAATTGTAAGAAGTTATAAGATAACATCTGCAAACGCAATATTAATACCTATGGGTTATCACATAAATTTACTCATATTAACAACTAACGAGTAATTAATTTAAGATACCTCATTCCACTACGTTATTCTTGGCTATAATTCAAACCAAGCTAAATATCTAACTATAGTAATGTGTTTGTCAATCGAAAATAATAATGTGACTTAAGTGACATTAGTCGCAATGTACCTACAAATAAGTCAAATAAGATTCGTAGATATTCGAATTTTACAAAAATATTAAATAATGCTTAAATTTTAAAGATATTAACGTAAAAAATAAATAAAACACTGAACACATATAGGTAAATACGACATATTATGTATGTCATATATATATTATTTTACATAATATATACCTATAAAGACATAATGAATGTATAAGATCTTAACTTTAAAATATCGTACAAAAATTATTTTTGAAGTGTTTAATAAATAGTACATGTTTACTTCTTTCATATTATTATTTAATATGATTTTAAAATGAAACAATAAACAACATTAATATTTTAATTTTAATAATTTTCGTTAGTTTTATGGTTTCCCAAATTCAAATTTACTTTAGCTATGGCAGCACCAAAAATGTATAGTCAAAACAATCCTCACGTATTTATTGTGCCAATCTATTTTTAACATAAATATCGAGCACTACAGCCAAACACTTCAAAGTTTGAATATATACCTACAATATTCAATCACGTGTCTAATAAAATATAAAGTTGTAGATATTAAAAAATGTCAATTATACAATAAAAAAAGCAACTTATATATTAATTATTTACAATAAATATTATGTGATGCATATCAATAAATCTGTTACTATACTAATTATTAAAGCTTGGATTGAAATGCATTCATCAAACATATAGAGAAACTAGTATATACACAGTACAGAGTGTCCCACGAAGATCTGACAAAATAAATAATACATTTTATTCTGTTGTATATTTTCAAGTTTTTCTTTTTAAATAATTATTAGAACTCTGCTTTACAATTCTTATATTTTTATAAATTCAATTTTTTATTACATTTTTTTTTTTATATTTCAAGATGGCCATTTTATAAATTAATTTTTAAAAAATTCTGACGTTTAAAACTATTAATTAGGTTACACCATTAATTTTTAAATAATTATTAAAGTTTGTTAAAATTCAAATTCATATTTTGCTAATCAACATATTATATTACAGTGATATAAAAAATGATAAATACCCAAAAATTGATAATAATATGATTCAATTGATAAAAATATTATGATACTAAGAACAATATTTTTTCTTGGAAAAAATTTATATTAGTTCCTAATTTGGGGGCTATTTATCATTAATGAAAATAATTGAAATTTTAGTAAACTTTAAAAACTGTAGAAAATCGACGACTTAATAAATAAACATTTCTAAGACCAAAATTGTTAAAAAAAAAATAATAATAATAAAATGGCTACCTATCTTAGATTATACCTAAAAAAAATCTAAAACAAAAGAATTGTAGCTCAGAGTTCTAGTAATTATTACAAAAAAAAAAAAAAATTAAAAATATGCAACAGAACAAAAGTTATTACAATTGTCAGATATTTGTGGGACACTCTGTATATACAGTATATATTTACTCGTGATATTATGTAAATAATAACATAAAACGATACCTATTAAAAATTAAATTACGAAAACACTATAAAATATATATCTACGTCATTACTTTAGTAATAACTTATAAATTATAATAAACCGGTGTGGTGTACTTACCAATACATTTTATCGACTTCAATTTATACAAATATAGACGTAGGTACTGAAATATTTAGTAATCAACTGCCTACTCAACTACCTATTAAGAGAACCATCCATTTTTAAGGGGTCTGTGTAGGCAATTATTATTTATTATTGTTATATTTTTATTTTTCCAAAGTAATTAGTCTTGAATCTAGTACCTATACTTACTTAAAAATTCAATATTGATTAATAATAAATATATATTACATTTCTAAAATAATATTAAAACAAATTTTGTTTTTGTAACAGTCTCTACGTAAAAATCTAATAAATATGGTTTAGTATTACCTATTATTTTATTTTAATATAAAATAAATAAATATAATTTTTGGAGTAAAATTATATTTTATTTGAAAAAGGAGATTTTTAGAAAAATGGAATCTAATTTTTGGTCGACTGTAGTCGAGACGGGCGGGACCATTTTCCTTATATTTGAAATTTATAATGTAGAAAAAAAAACCATCAGATACCTATTTATTATTATATATTTAATATTCTTGCGATACTTATAAAAGTTATCATTTTCTATTTTTGTTTACCAAAATTCGAATAAAAATAATATTGGTCGTAAAGAAAATTAGAGCTTTATAGATAATATTATTTTAATTTATCTGATTTATTTCTAAGGTTATCAACATAGTCTTAATAGGGTTCAAAAATTCATAGAGCTTAAAAATTAAAATTTTTAAATATTGTATTTTTTTTACTAGATATATGATATTTGATAAAATGGCTAAAAATATTATTCTATTTAAATGTAGTAATTGGTACAAAGCCTGGTATTAAGTATTACCTTAAAATTGAATCGAAACCACATAATTTACATTTTTCATAGTATGATATCGTTTTATTGCCTATTAGGTATTCAAATTCAGGTGTAATTTCTGTATATATTTTATTTTAATCTGTCCATTATCTATTTATTCATATAATATTCCCTTTAAATATTGAGCACATCTAAATCAGAAATCAGATAAAGAATACAATATGGAATAGTTTATAAACGTAGTTTACCAAATCTTATTCGTACTAGTGTAAGAATGATATTATGATAGGTAGTATACTAGAACCTATACGATTTGATAACACATCAAGAACCATCTTTGACTCGCCTAATATATAAAGGTTTGGGAAATAAGAGGATGTAAAACCGATAATTATTTTTTTTATAAATTCCAAATATATGCTAATTTCAGATTGCATTAGGCGTTGTAATTTTCATCAAAATATTTAAACTTATTATAGTTTACAAAATTATTAGCCATTATAATATATTATTAAGTTAATGTGTTGCATATATTTTTATTGCAATAATACTGAGAATTTATAACATTTTAATCTTTAGATAATATGATAATTTACTCGAAATTTAAAAACTGTACTTACCTAACAAAAAATGAAATAATCGATAGTTTGAACTGCTTGAAGAATGTTAAGTTCATGTGAAATTAGAAAAGCTATTTAAATTATACCACCTTGAAAATAATACCTATTCATTTAAAATACGTTTTGACAGTATTCAACAGGGTATAAAAACCTGTATCAATTCATGGCGAATTGCTTTAATGCTTTAGTTGATGTTTCTGAATAAAAATATTAGTAAATGGTAAAAATGTGCCTATAATTTTATATCTTTACAATATAACTTCTTAAATTCGATCTTTATAAGTGTATTATATACAATAAGATAAAAATGAATTGTAAATACCATCCACAAAATGAAAAGTGCATTTTTTTCCTTTTTAATTGTACTATTGTAGTATATACTTAACTGCCTACATATTATTACTTACATTTTTAACGATATTTATTAGATTGAATAAAAAACAACATTAAATTGTATTTTTGAATTATTTCAGTTATACGAGTATAACTACTGCGAATTGATTGAACTAATTAGAATCTTTACATTTAAACAAACCATTTAGAATATTTCATGGTTAATTAAAAAATAACATTATTCTTTACTGCGAATAACTAACATAAAATACGATGATAATTGAAAATAACATATTAAATTAACTTTAATTACCTACTTGAATATTGCATAATATTTTCCGATTATTATAACTATTGAATAATATATTATCAGCCTTAAATCCAACATCTATTAATCGTGAATATTATTCATGCCATAATAAAACATTTTCATTTCTTAGGAACATTTATTTTTGTAAAAAAAATTATAATAAACTGAATAAAATAATGTTTTTTAGTACCTACCTAACTAATTTTCTTTTGAGATTTAATTAATTTATAATTCTATTACTCTTTTGAATTTTTTATTTTATTTTAAATTTTTAACATATTATGTAGATAGGTAGGTATATAAATTACGTACCTACCTATAACATAAAATACAAATAATAATCATTCAACAATTTAAATTAAAAATCAATTGTTTTCCTATTTTAAGAGACATTCAAATAATTTTATAATTTTTATATTCATAAAATGTATTTAAATTTCCTTTATAAACATTACAATAATTATATAAACAATTTTTTAAGAATTTTGTGAGGAGTTTTGTTTAGACCATAAAATAGAAGATATATAATACTAAGCATATTAGGCAAATTTCAAAATGAAGATAACAATATTCAGGAAAAAAATATTATTACTATTATTTATATATTTAATTTTATTCTTAAGATTATCTATTTTTATTAACATTTTATCAAATGTAATATAGGTAATAAAATAGGTACGAGAAAAAACACTTGTTTTTTATAACTAAATATTAAATAACAATTTTACTTGTGTTAACATCAATATATTATTGCCTTGACAAATTTCAACTAACCATTCTACGTTCTCTTAAGATAATATAATGATACAATCAATGCGTTAATTAAATCAACAAACAAAAATAAATAGCTGTCCTAAGTAGGTCGCTATAATCTTTCTGCTATAGGTACTTTGATTTTAAACAAGCTGGTTTCTCATATTAGGTATGTGGTTTTTCTTTAAAATTTATAAAATTTATAGATTTTTTCATTTAAACCCCTTCGGTGCGTGTGTGGTGCAATAACTTGAGTTTTTGAATAATAGTAACTTTTATTTTAACACCGAATTCGAATAGGTACTTTTTAAATTAATTTTGATATATTAACCATGTTCATAAATTCAAAACTACAATTGAGTTACGGCAGTTTTCAATTTTAAAATCTATAATTAACGGGTTACTCAGTTAATTTTGAGTTTAGAACCATAGTTATAATACATAGTTAACCAGTAGTAATAACCAGTATTAACCATAGTCCAGTGTCAAAAATAGCTATTGAAATATTAATTCATTTTTGATATCGGATTCAGATAGATAAGTTTTTAAAATTAATTTTGATGTCTAAACAATATTCTAAACCCAAAATTCACGGAGTTATAGCCGTTTCAAAAATTTGGGCATTATTATTCCATTTACCGGTTTTAGCAATATTCCATTATTAGGTAATTTTCCAAGGTGTCATGTCCTTCCCCTGAACCCATGGCGCAAATGAATAGAGATCAAATTCTACATTTACAGATTTAATCCTTCCAAAGAATCATTTAGTCGAATTGAATTGAAAATTTTATTTTTTTTTATAATATTTAAATAACTAAGAAAACGTTAGGATTTAATTTCTATTGGTTGGGTTGTAATTGGATTTTTATTTCTGGAACAAATACAATTTTTTTTTTTGCATTTCAATTGTTTCGAAAAACATCATAAATTTAAATTAATTCATTTGGAATTCTATGTAATACATATTTATATTTCCGTAGGCTGTGGCCATGGTTTGATAAAATGTCATCCCCCGATTCAATACGAAATTCTGATAAATTATAATTCAGATAAGAAACAATACAATAAATATATTTATAAGTTCACATAATGATGACAATGATAAATCTGATCATATAATATTTTTATACTGATATTATCTTAATTACCTAAATTTTTCACAGAACTGGTTTTACATGGTTTTTTTAATTATCCTGGGGGACATGTCCCTCCCCTAAATGAGAGCCTATGGGCCTTATATATTTTGATCTACTACTCGTTTTTTCATAAGATTATTATCAGTGTGAACAATATTATACACGTGTCAGTCTTTCATAGGTTTTCATATACATACTTACACACATCAACAAATCCTTATTAAAAATAACTAAATGGGATGTGATCAAACCATAACTGAATTTTAAAATTCATAACTACTGCAGCCGTCACTTGTAGCTATTGATAAAAATAACAATCGTTATATCTATTCAAATTACACCTCAAAATTGGAAATATTGTACAGTTTTCCTAAAAATTAAAAATATTGTTACTTTTCCCGAATATAGGTAACTAAATTAAACATTTTATTTTTTAGTCCGAGTTTCATAGCATCTGTTAAGGTACGCGTTCCAAGGCGCGACTGGCCGCAGCGGCTTAAAACTAAGTTTCACATATACCTACTTATTGATAATATAATGTTATATAGAAACAAAAAAGTGAACGTACACATTTTAGTTTTTGATTAATACTTTGAAACAATATAAAAATACAAATACCTATTATAAATTTATCTCTGATGGTTTCGAAAAAATCGGTAGATTTCTAGGGCTTTGATATAAACAAGCTTACAGGTTATCTGTACTTACACCATATTTTGAGTACGCAAACGATCTACGGCCAAAAAATAGTAAAACTTTTAAATTTTTTATACAAATTTGACAAAATAAATATTTCAAGTTTACAGAAAAAAAATAAAAAAAATATATATCAATATTCACATAAAAAATTAGGTGAGCACAATAAGAGAATCATTTTATGTCTCTATATATAGGTAATATATATATATATAATATACAGGGTGTCCCACGAAGATCTGACAAAGCAATAACTTTTGTTCTATTGTACCGATATATTATTGTTTTTTTTTTTTTTTACCACAGTAAAAAATTTAAATATTTTGTTAAAATTTTTTTTATATTCCAAGATAGCCATCTTATAAATTAATTTTTAAAAAATTCTGGTGTTTAAAACAATTAATTAGGTTACATCATTAATTTTTAAACAATTATTAGTTTGTTTAAATTCAAATTTATATTTGCTAATTAACATTACAGAGATATAAAAAATGATAAATACCTACCTAAAAATTGATAATATGATTCAATTGATAAAAATATTATGATACTAAAAATGATATTTTTTATTGCAAAAAATTAATTTATGTTATTTAGTACCTAGCGGCTATTTATCATTAATGAAAATAATTTAAATTTTAGTAAACTTCAAAAAACTGTAGAAAATGATGACTTAAAAAACATTTATAAAATAATATCTTGGACTATAAAAAAAAATTTAATTTTCAGTTGTAAAAAAAAAAAAAATCTAAAACAAGAATTGTAACGTCGAGTTATAGTAATTAATAATTATTTCAAAAAAAAAAAAAAAAAAAAAAAGAATAAAACTTAAAAATATACAACAGAACAAAAGTTATTGTCAGATCTTTTTGGCATACCTAACTTTCTATGTGAATACCTATAAATTTTTTTTTAATTTTAATTTTTTGTTAAATTGAGATACTTATTTGACATTTTTATAAAATATTAATCATTTTTATTATTTTTTATCCTTGTTATATTTTAATTTGTATATTTTCTTAAATGACATCCTATATGAACTTGATATTCTAACGCGAAATATTTTTCTGTAAATGTTGATGCATCAATATCGAATATTTAACCAGTAAATTATGTATTAGCATTTAAAGTTTAGAAGAGCAGAGTAATGCGGAGTACCCTACTATAAAATGTATTCCCCGTTCCCCCTACACAACTTAACTAAACTTTAAATGCTTATAAATAATAAACTATGGGTTAAATTCGATATTGGTATATACAAATGTACAGGAAAATATTCTGCATTAAATATCACAAATCAAAAAATATAGGTGATGCCATTTCAGAAAAGTATAAAACTTAAAAGAATACTAAAAAATCTAACTTTTATAAAAATGCACTTAGTTAAATAAATATCTCGTTTACAAAAAATGACTTATTTTTAAAAATATTCACGGAGAAAATGAGGTAATTACGATAATAGAATCGTCTTGTACCCATATAATATTATAATTTAAAATACCAATGAGTTTGTATTTACTTATAACTTATAAGTTATAATCAAACTTACTTATATAATATGTACCTAATGTAGGTACAACTGTATGATTTAATTAATTTTTCTATTCAAAATAACCTTCGAAAGATCCTGTAATAATTAATAATTATTATATATTAAATTAAAATTATAGGTATTAGACTTTAGGTACCTACCTACTTATTATAATATGTACCTACTTGCTACTGTATTTTGAACGGTAAAAATAGTAGGCAGTACGAATAGATAAAAAACGATAAAAAGCCATACACCTAATATAAATCGTATTTAAAAATAGATTTCTTTCAGGCCGATATTTCGAAGATCTAAAGATCCTTGGTCCCGAATCTATGTGCCAAAGTGCAAATTTGACGCACATAATTATTTTACTCAGCTACCTTGTCAATAACAATTAATATGCGTGTGTACCTACTGTGTATATACAGAACGGTTAGAAGAGAAAACTAAATTAAAACAGGAGCATACAGCCCGAAGGGGACATTGCCTTCGCCCTTTTTAAGAAAATTGTTAAACATTGCCGACAGTATCTCTCTAATTTAATAATATACAAACATTGATATTATATAGATATTATAGTGGTATTATGTATATTTTATTATAGTAATGTAGTTATTTTTAAAGAGTGCAAATAATTTATCACTGATGACGATGACGCAGATTGGCGCATTTTTACGAATAAAATTAAGTATTTTATTTTAATTATATTCTAATAAGTTTCTAAACTTCTAAATATCTGAGGAGTCCACTCTCCAACCACATAGTAGGCTGTGAACAAGGTTCACTTTAGGAAACTTAGAATTTACAACAACCATCAATTTGATACGAGTATTTTTAAAGTATTTTGCGAAAATTCAGGAAAAATAAGTGTATTTGGCAATTTTTTTTTTAATCAATTTTTCGAGGCTTAAAATTTAAAATGTAATTTGGAAAAAATACAAAAACTACACAAAGCAACTTCATCTGGGGGAGATCACGAAGGAGGAAGATGAATTTATTGTATGTCCAGAATGTTGGAATTTTTCCAACAATATATATATAGGTAGGAGGCAACCTACCTAATATATGTAGAACGGTTTTGAAAAAAAGTCGATTAAAGTATTTTAGAGTTTAGATCATCACTTAGGCAGGTAAAACAAATTTCACCGTGTTTTTCTCATTCAACGACGTGATGTCATTAAAAACAAATTTTTTTTAAATGATAATTTAATAGTTGTACCATCATTTTCTGAAGTGTTGTTCGAAAAGTGGGTTGTACCCCTGCAATTTTTCTTCGAATTGCCTACACGGCTATGTGTATACAGAAAACTCCGTAGATACAGAGTGCGTATGGTTGTCATATTATGAATCGTAAAATAATATTATACAATATATTAGGTAGGTATATTATTGTACCAATAATATAAAAAATAACGACTTCGTGACAGATAACGGCCTGTGCCGTATTTATAGAATGGACAAACACTAATTATTAACTATAATGTTATCAGAGTACACACGAGAAAAGTGTGTTGTCAATTAAAATAGTATATGGGTACCTAATTATAATCGTTGCAACATAAACAAAAAAAAAAAAAGAAAACCAGTTTACGTTTTGTTTGTTATTTACACACGTGTGAATAGTGCGGAATACTATAGTGTCTATAGTATAGTAAAACAAACGTACGCGTCACGAGTGAAGGAATACCCGTTTTAAAAACGGATATTCTTCGGCGGCAGAAAAACCGCCGATTACAATAATACGAATAATCGGATCACGATCATCCGTGGGAAAACGTCAGAGAGTTTGTGACGTATGTCGCGCACGGGAAAACGCGGAGGCGGAGAAATCGGCGGGCGGCACTTGTTTTTACGTAACGTTCCAGAGGGTGGGAGCTGAGGGGGTACGGGGCGCCGGTGAAAAACCGAGTGGTGTACGTGCAGTTCGTCACGTAGGCCATGCGACGAGCCGCCGCCGCCGCCGCCGTGGCTGGTGTACACTAACGCGCCAACACACATGCTCGCGGACCAGTTGACGAGGAACGGAAGGATAATAATAATAATAATAATAACAGGACGGAGAAGAAAAAAAATAAACCATCCGGCCGCGACGATCGTCGCGATCGTGGTCCACCGAAGATGGGCTGGGAAAATGGGGTAAGGTCATGGTGCGCTCGACGAGTGGCGTACGTGACTACCGGTGTTCGGTCTATGGTCGATCACGTGCAAAATAAATTCGTAGGCGAAAATGTTACGCATAAATTATGACGTCTGCGTACAGGTATAACACGACCGTACGTACATTTTAATTTACGTCGGCTAAATAGGTTTACGCCTAAATATATAATACGACCGTTGGTATTATATTATAATAAATTAGTATACGACGACGACGACGACTACCCGTGTACTATAATATGGTCCCCTACTACACTTACACGTCTATATTGTAGTTATTAAAAAAACATTATCGGTTACGGAACGTTAATATTAATAGCTTATACGATTACGACTTTTTACGACTTACCCCAAGCTCGGACCGAGCAGGTGGCGGCGAAAACGACCAATGCGAATGTATACTTTAGGAATCTCATCATCGTGCTATGTACTGTGAAATATTATGATGTGGTATCGGATCGGGGAAAGTTAACGGAGTTGCGGTGATAAATAAATTTGAACTAAGAATAAATGGTATAACGCGTGTCGGCGGCGAGTGTTGAATTTTTAAAATTAAAAAATTTTAACCACGGAACATTTGAAATTGCCGCGTACGGACGACACGCACTCCTACGGGGTGCGGTGGCGGTATACTGTGCGTGTGACCGCAACGGTTCGTCAAGATTTTTTTTGATATTTTCGGCTGTACGGGGCACGGTGGACGTGCGCGCGCGCTACTGACTGCTCGGGCGCCGTTGTGTGCCGCGTGCGTGTCGCGAGTTATGACCGGGCTGGACGGTGATGCGGAGCCGAGTGACCGGCGCGACGAGTGACAACGGCTACGCGCTGTACGCCTGTACCGTGTGTGTGGCGTGTGCGCGCGCGCGGTCGTTTCAAGTTGTTTTTTACGCTCGATCCGTTATCAATGTTAATGATGTTGTTACGTTTAAAATTGAAATTTGATTTTTAATTTTTTTTTTATCCCAACGTAAAATGCACGTTTCTTTTTTTTTTTTCTCGGCGATTTAATGAACACGAGTGCGCCTCTGCGAACGCCACAATTTTATCGGTACCTATATTTTAGTATATTGCGTACATTATAATATATAATAGGTAGTACATAGTTGTGCGATTGTGTGAATGCGAAATATGCACCTAGATAAAACACAAATCGCAAAGTTAATTGGCCGGCACACATCGATATTATTGTATATCTACCGTACAAACGTCGACTTTCCGAAAAAAATGCGCGTTTAGTACAACGATAAGAATGTATTCGGTATATCCCGATTATGTCATTCGGTACCGTTGTAATTTTTTATTAAATATTTTCATATTTTGTTCTATTCTAAAATAGAAGACTGCAGCTATAGAGCTATTTAACGCCTATCCGAAGTAGGTACACGGTGTGTCCATATTGTTTTATTTATATCAACGTCAATGACCGTTATCATTACAATATATGGTGAAATTTAATTGAAATTTAATTGAAACTTAAATGGGTATAAATAAAAATTATCTCACTATACAGCCATCGGTGTTATACAGGTAATATTAGTGAAATAATAATATTATAGTGACACCTCTTAACGGAATGCTCGGAAACACCCAATACAGGGAAATTTCTAAAGTCCCCGGTAGTCCCAGTATATGCAATTGCAGACACCACTCGTGCATAATTTTAAATTGTCTGTAAACAAAGGTTTCAATGTGTTTATTCAAATAGTGACAGAAAAATAACGAATTTTAACTTCTGCAATAAATTGTAACTTATACCTAACTGGCCTCCATTATATAGGTAGGTACTTATATAAATTAACTCGAAAATTTAATATCATACATTATTTAACCAAAAACCTTAATGGTTTAAAAACAAAATTAATTCAGTTATTTTATTTTATAAATATATTCATTAACATATTAATTATATTTATTATTTACCTAGGTATATTAGTACCTACCACAACATAGAGGAATTAATGTAATTTTTATTTACTTATACATTCAATGTGAATAAAAAACCCTCGTTATCTAACTGTCCAGTCTTTATATGGAATAATTCCATTTAGCGAGGTTCTGAAATCCATTACCACCACACCACACTGCAACTTGCTGGCTTCAATACCTTGATAGTCTGTAGATTTTGAATATAAACATTTCCATTGAGGTTTTTATAATATTGACAATTGACAAACCAATAAAATTGATAAATGATGAACAAATTTATTGTCATGAAATTGAAAGGAAATGATACTTTAGATAAATAGCAACTAGGTACCTGAACAACCTGATTTCTTATTCATACTGAATATTTACATTATTAAAAATTCCATTTATTTATCTTCATTGTGTTAGGAACTAATTGTAAACGGACAAAATCCCCCGATATATCAACCTCGGACAAAGTCCTCCCAAATAAAACAAAATGCTATATTATTTATGTAAAATAACAAATCTGTTAGATTAAAAAAAAAAAAACAAGTCTGTTAGATTCTATTTTATAAATTCAGAGACTTTTATTTGGTTAATCAAATTTAAAAAAAAAAAGTCTGGTCAGTAAGAAATGGAAGCACTTTGTACGCCAGATAGCATATAGATGGAAAGCAAGCAATGTAATTGAAACCAATTGAATAAAAACTTGCAGGTGTATCATTACACACGTAGGAAGTTAATATGTATGTATGTCTGTAGTGTGTAAGTATATATACGGTGTATATAGTCATACCATAAATCATATACCGTATAGTAAGTAGTTTAGTTTAAGGAAAAATTAAAAAATTTCATGTTCAAAGTATCATCTAGAATATTGTTAACATACATACTTCAAAATTCCTACTCTACTCGTTCTGGTCAAAAAGTTGTTCACAAAGAAATAAAAAATGAACTCATTGTAAAATCAATAGTTTCCTTGCTCCACTTACAACCTAAAATAAATAGCTATATCATATTTTAAAGAAGCCATAATGTTCTAGATTGATGAAAAAATCTCCCCACATAAACAAAATAATATAATATTAATAATTTAATATTATTTAAATTAGAACTTTGTACAAAATAAAATTTGAGATAATACCTTATAGGTAAATGTTACCTATTATTAAAAAAAAAAAAAAACCAAAAAGTAATAGATACCAAGACACCTAATTATTATGTAATATTATTAAAAAAAAAAAAAAATATGAAGGATAAAGCTAAAATCACAAACATTTATTTCAAGATATATATTTAGAAAATGGAGTGAATATGGTCAACTTTGGAGGTTTTTTGGTTTTTAGTTGTTTTTAAGATAAGTTCCTCCTTTTTTTTTAATGAAAGTTAACATGTCTCAATATTTTTTTATGATAAAACACTTTTACCTTATTTTTACATATTTTTTTTTTTTTTTAATGTAAACCTATTTAGGGGGATAGGTTAATTTCGCCTTAATAAATAGATTCACACCACAGCTAAGATGAATAGGATCAAAAAAAAAAAAATTTTAAAAACTTGAAAATATATTATTTTAATACCAAATGGAGAGAACTAGAAAGTGAATAATAGTAAATACAATCTGGAATATATTTGCTACTTATACTAAAAACCAACATAATTGAACCTATTATAAAAATTATGTGCGTATAAAATTGTAATTAATGAATTCTTTTATTAGTAAAGTAGGTAGTAAATGTTTTTTTGGTAAAATTGAAATTTCTTAAAAAATTATTCAAATAAATAGTTATAGATAAGTAAAATGTATGTTGATCCAAATCACCCCATTATAACACAATTTTAGATTCTAAGCGAAGCGAGGAATGTATTGGTTTTACAATGATATGGTTTTTTCTTGAACTTGTAATTTATATGTCTGTACTCAAAATTTCTATAAAAAAAAGTGCTGTAATCATTTTCTGGTAGTAAATTGCATATAGTTGATACTTTAGAGAGGTCAATTTTAGATTTTTTTAATTTCTTCGATAAACGTGTAAGAAAAAACTATCAAAAAGTTAGCATAAAAATCGATAAATGTGGTAAAATTCTTCATAACTCTTAAAATTTTGATGCTAGTGGCATGAAATTTTCACCTCAAACGTATATACGTAAAATATTAAAACAAAAAAAAATTTCAAAAATGTTTACCTATTTTTAGACTGTTTATTTAAATCAATATGTAAATTTAAGACATTTAATTCAGAATAGGCTTTTTTAGTTTTTAAGACCTGAAAATTTAATACAGTTGTAAAAGTATGAAAAAAAATTTTAAAAATCGGTATGTACAATATTTTTTAGTACCCATTTAATTTTTTCAAAATTTTGGTATGAAATGTGTTTGAATTTCGGGGAAATAATAGATCTATAAACTTGTAATTTTCACCAAAAACGTATGTAAGTACATTATGAAGGCAAACATTTTTTTGAAAATTCTTACCCATTTTTGGAGCTACCTATAGTAATTTTTAACTTTAAGACATTTAATTTATAATATATTATATAATTTTTCTACTTTACAGGAGAATTAGATTTATCTCATTTTATTCTTTTTATATTTATTCATCAAAAAAATAATGGTGAAGTTAAAATTTTGCGGTCAAACTTATTTTTAAAGTTATATAAAATTTAAATTTAATGATTTTACCATGTTTGTTTAAAAGATTAATTTTTTTTCCTCAACAGTGTTTTGTAGTCTAGTGGCAGCCAACGGTGTTTACATGCGCGTGGTCCATAGTGTCTGTTACAAATGACCCCCAACGGGCCACCTTACATTTGATAAGCTTTTTATCACCAATTAAACAAATCATGAATTAAAATGTATATATATTTTGAAGAAAATACACCACACACCCTTCCTTCTGCCATATCGTGTCTAGTCCTCTATATCTTATTTTGTAGTACAAATAATAAAACAATTGTAGCTAAGTATAGCAACTAAAGTAAACGAAAAAAATATCACAAATACACAGTGAAAAATACAAATTTTACAATAAAAGATATAGAACATAATAAACCAACAGCAAAGAAATTGTGTAAAATACCATAGCATTTATATATTATTTTTTTTATCTTGTTATATATTGATACAAAATATTATTTTTTAAAATCTGTTTTATATTTAAAATTACATTAAATGCTGGGCATAAAACTGCTTCCGAAAATAGCAATAAACGATTCCAATAGGAGCCGAACAATTTTGAGAACCGGTAACCAGTATTAAGTGGTTTTTAAATACATATATATCGCTTCTCAGTTAAAAACTGCTTCCTAATTTTCAGGGTAACTGCTTTTTGGTTTAAAACCACTTCCTACTTCTCATAATCGGTTACCGGTTTTAAACCATTCTAAATTCTTAAAATAGTTAATTACTATTTAAATAAGTTTTGGCAAACCTTTATAATATTTATGACTATTCGTCGTCCAACATTTTGGTCTCTGCTTTCCGATCCCGGAATATTTATTAGATTATTAAAATTATTTAGAAAATAAATCCCATTACAAAGTAAGCGTTATTGCTATCCCAAATAACACAATTATAAAAAATTTATAATTATTATTATTAAATAATGGTTATAAACAACAATTTTTTCACAATCGTGCCTGCTGTCCCTTCGATACTTCTTTTAATCACGGACTAATGTATATATACCTTGTATATAATCTATAAACTTTGTACTCATTTAACATATATAATATATCCATGTTTTTATCAATAGCCAATAAGTTGATCAGCTGATTAACTTATATTCTTTCACATTTTGTACACAGAATAGCATAATATGACAATTGACGGGAAGTAGAAAACAATATCAATAAATAACATTGATAAACTATTTTTTAATTTTATATATATAATATATACAGATATGTACCTGCTATTAAAATGTCATATTATAATACACAAATAGGTAGATATTATAAGATAAAGATTAAATTGTTATGAATAAAAATACTAAGTAAAATATAATTAAGACATGATAAACAAAATAAACAATATTAATAATATATAAATAATGATTTTTTTTGCACATTGGATATGGTTAGCAGTTTTATTTTTGTTACTTTCAACTCCATTACAATTACCAGTAATTATATAAAACGATTACCAGTACATTTAAAACTCCAAAATATAGTTACCGGGAAGTGGTTTTCGGTTCTCAAAAAAAAAATGTTTTTTAACCAGTTTTTTTGGGAAATACCGGTTATTAGTTTTAAGCCCTGATTAGATGTATTCTTTTTAATTTCTATATAAATATGTAGTTCTTCCAAACCAGAATTTATATAAATATTATCGTGTGTTTAATATTTCTAAGTCTGTCTATTTTAAAAATAACATGATTATTTTCTAAAGCATATTTGAATTTGTATTTTGTATCTGATTTTACCAATATAAACCTATTGAATGATTATAGTTTTCTAATTGGTATTACACTGAATATGTTATAAAGACAGCTTTATACACTTCTAACATGAACTAAGTTATACTTGTTATTTATTCATCATTATTTCTATTACTTATATAAAAAAAAAAAAGTATTTATTAACACAATACATATATTACAATATCAATTTTTATGTTATAACAGTATACTTTAATGCATCATATATATTTGATATGACAAATAGAGTTTATAGTTCAAACATGGCTCTTTTTATTATTATTATTTCATCAACTATGATTAAAAATTTTCTCAGAAAAAATATTCAATTTAAATGTGTCCAATTTTCTTATTATGTTATTATATTTATTGATATTTTAAGTAGGTAAATTAAATTATATTATACATATACATGTAATGATAAATACAAATATAGGTATCATTATTTTTGAATTTATTTTGAACTTTATTAACATTGAATATAATTAATTTGATTAAATATTACTCATAATTATTTGTTTTTACTCAGCTGTTCATGTTTATTTAAGGTTTTCAGTATTTATGATGATTATAGAAATAATTACTCTGCTATTCCTAATAATTACAGTAAAGTTAACAAACTATTTTTTCATCCAAATTTATTTAAAAAACTTAATAAATTATTTGGACATTTTATTATAAATTAGGTACTGCACATATTTATATTGTTCAATTATTTACATATTAAATTATTACTCACTAAATATTATAAAAATATTGAAATATTTTAAAGTATTTTATATCCCTTAAAAAAACATTTAAACAAATCCGTATCTGTAGAATTTTGGCCATGAGCATTCGCCTGTATACTAGCACTATTTGTATGATTGACGAAAGTTTTCCAAGTGAAATTAATTGTATTTATATTTTGCGTACCTACCAAATATCTACAGCATTTAATTGGATTAATTAAATTATATATAATTATAATAATATAATACAATATTATATATAATTGATTTTAGGCGAAAAAATGTTTGTTTTGAATAATGCAGAAGAATTGAATGAACTGTTTATGAGAAATAAAGATTTGAATATGTTGTTGAATGAAAAAGATAGGGAAACCTTACATGACTTGATCAATAAATTATCTAAGGATAATTGTTCAAAATTACTACAGACCTTCTTATCGTTACAAGTAATACATACATTTTTATATTATTGCAAAATATTTAATATTATTATTTCAGGAAAATGATTATTCCATTGAAATAATTTGGCATCTACATACTAAACAAATCATTGACTTTACCGAATTTGTTACATGGTCAGTACCTACAATATTTACCAATTATTTTTATTTTAAAAAGTTACATTATTTTTTTATAGTTACAAATGGGATGTAGATCGTATTGTTAAAGCGTTGTTATTTATTTCTGAATCAAATGATGAGATGTGTCAAACCATTCTAACCGACTTATTAGCCAGCCTATTAATTCTGTTATCTGGAGAACCTAATCATCAATTTAATCGACACATACGAATCATTCAATATTTTTTAACACAAGTACAAATTTAGAGTACATAGGTATATTATAAAAATATAAATGAATATCTATCTATGTTTTTTACAGTCAAGTTCAATAATCATAAAAAACCATGAAGCTTGGACTTATTTGGAAAATCTTAAACATTCACCTCTTCTAATAAAATCAACAATTCTTAAAATATACAAAGTGATATTAAAAAACTTACTTATGACCAATATTGATTTTCATTTAGATAATGCATATGAACAATATAGGTCATACAAAACTCCTGATTCTGTGTATGATATGCTTAAAATGGTATTTACTTTGTTATTAATTAATAGGGCTTAAATTTATATGCATCTGCATAATTTTTTTATTGCTGATTGTATTGTATGCTAATTAAACACAAAATATGTTTCATAACAAAAATACAAATATTTTTACTGCATATTTTGACATTTTACAGATTTTAGAGCATATTTCCCAATTTCAAGATTATATTTTGTCTTTATAAATCATATTTTTGCTGCTTTTTTTTTAAAACATATTTATGATAAATTTTGAAGAAAATTAATTCAGATGCTATTTGATTCCTATACATGTAACAATATCACGACAAAAATTTTAATAAAAATGAATGACGTTAACCACCTATCTTATTAAATTATTAAATTTGAATGTTATTATAAATT
Organism: Pemphigus obesinymphae; assembly: GCA_025469235.1. Classification (NCBI taxonomy): domain Eukaryota; kingdom Metazoa; phylum Arthropoda; class Insecta; order Hemiptera; family Aphididae; genus Pemphigus; species Pemphigus obesinymphae. The sequence goes on along the minus strand of JAIPRL010003765.1, from coordinate 6,005 downwards.
AATACTAGAGTTATAACATTTTTTATGGTTTTTTAATACGTATAAATCTGAGCCCTTATTTAATACTTTATTAATTGTTTTTTATAATTATATTATTTCAGTTTTTGAATGAGATTGATGAAGATGTCATATATTTATTGATTCAGAATGTTCTATCCCAAAATGCAGAAAAAGCCAATTGGAAAATGATACTATCTTTAATATCTACTTTTGTAAAAACAAAATCTCAACAATGTCACATGTTAAAATGTATTTTTATATCTTAACAAATCCACTATTTACTAATGTCTTATAGTATATTAATTACAGTATTTTATTTACTTCCAGCAAAATTAGAAGAACAATTTAATCAAACATTATCTAAATCAACTTCAGGAGAAGATTTCTTAATGTGCAAAGCGACTTTATTAATTTTTCGCCATTGCTGTTTAGAAATTGGTCTTTGGTCAGAATATAGTAGATGGTACAGTTCATATAAACTAAATGTAGACACTGCAAAAGTGTTCTATTCATTACTTACTGAATTATTGCCCATTGATTTGCCAGCTGCATTAGCAGCCCATATAAAAACTGTAATTATAGTGCCATTATCATGTTATGTTCATTATGCCTATATTTATGTTTATATTTTTTAATTTATTATTGTTATTATTAGCAACCTAAAGTAATAGAATCTTGTGTTGATATACAAACCGAATATGTCAAAAAAGCTCAAGCTCAATTAATCAAAATGAACAACGGACAAGATTTTATGGGTCTCTTTAAAGATTATGACGATTGTCAGGTAAATTACAGGTTATTATATTTTATTTTAAATATAATGACATAATACCTAATATATAAATTTACGTTCAGCATTAATATCACAATTTTATTATTTATAATATTAGAGTAAATTGAGCTATTACCAAATATTTTAGATAAGCTCATTATCTATGCTGTAATGTCATATTTTTCTAAAATTTTAATTTTAAAGAGAAATATGTCTATTTTATTGGGACTTAAAAATAATTATATATAATAAACATAACTTGTAACTTTAGCATCTACTAGCTTAAAACGTGCAATTTTCAATTTTTTTTTTTTTTTTTTTTAATAAATGAATTAAATGTATTTTTTATAATTTTGTTATTGAGCTATTTTAAAATTTACCCTGAAGCAATTTAAAATATAAATTAACTTATACGTTTACATTTCCAAATGTATTTATATATAATATGTGTGTGTATGAAAATTATTCTTACTAAGTAATATTACTGTATTATATTCATAAAAAATGTATTTATTTTATAGTGCATCATTTCTAAAAAGTATTGAATAAATAATTTTTTAAATACATGTATGAACAGGTTTGTATTGTCGTCATGTGAAAAATAAACCATTGTTAGTGTGTATATAGCATAGATTATTACTGTTGCTCGCATAATCTGGTATGCATAAGTACAAGACAGTCATCATGAATTATGATTAAATAAAGTCAAATTCTTATATGCAACAATTTTGACGTTAAAACCTGACAAAATTAAATGTACCTACTTACAATATTCCTATTTTAATTTTAAAAATATATTAAAATGCTAGATATTGGTTCTTTACTAGAATATGTTATGATTAATATTTTCTTATTATATATTGTTTTCATATTATAAAGGTTTGTAAAGAACATATAGAATTTTAATATATTTTCAGAATAAAAATCAGAACATTTAAGTACACTTAATTTTGTCAGGCTCGGTAAAAATCAATGACATAAATAATATACTATTAATCTTAATAAAACCAAAAAAATGAATCAATGTATATCATGTTATTATTAATTTATTGTAGAGTTGAAGATTTGAGCTGAGATCAGTATAATTTATTTATTTATTTATATATAAAAACGTATAATAGGTATATGTAACATTAAAAATATATTATATATTATTATAATATTAATTATAATTGTAATATTATTTTAGTAATATATATATAACCATAGCAACATTATTTTCCCATTATAAAAGCTAGATTTCCTTTATACTTAAGGGGATTGTAAACCATGTATTTCTAAGCAGTTGAGTATAGGAAACTTAATAATTAATTGCAGATAAGGAGTGATTATGTATGTTGACCCATATCTCTTCGTTTTGTATTTAATTGCCCATACAATTTATTATCAGTTATTCACATACGTGCATGCACACAAGTCACCAATAGTTGAAAACATCTTTGACTATAAAAAGTGAAAAATCTTAGACCATTTGTAAGCACACTTTAAAGTTTAAAAAGTTCAATTTAATTTTGAAAACTATTTAACTATTTGAATTTTGAATTTTGAATTTTTTTTTTTTGTAGGTATTTTTTTAAAAATATAAATATATAATAATAATAAAATTATTTATTCTATGATTTTACTGGTTTTTTTTTTCAAATTGAACATATAAATTATGACATTTAGAAAGTACCACCTTAAATGATTTGCTATTAAAAAAGCTATTTACTCCAAAAGTCCTACCCAATTTTTCTATCCAAATAGTTTTTTCATTGTAAAACCAATAAATTCCACTTTCCTCTCAAAATCAAAAATCAGTACCTTATTTAAAAAAAAAATCCATAATCATTGATTATAAACTTATAATCAATGCCATTAATCATCAAAATTAATGTTGAAATTCTATTTGGACCAACTAACAATACTTAAAATAATCCATAAGTACTAGCATTTGACTCTTCTTCTTCTTTACCTTTTTTCACAACTATTTGGGGTCGACCATCCTAGTTCTCAACTTACACAGAAATCAATCTCCTGCATTCTCCTCAATTATACTCATCCACCTAATATTCTCTATTACATCCTCCTACTTCTTTCCCTCTTTCCTTCAACATTTTCTAACCTACTATTACTGCTTTTGTCTCTTCCCTTCTTAAATCATACCAAAGCCATCTCAATCTATTATCCATTATTTTGTCTACTATTGAAGCCACTCCCATTACTACTTCTTATATATTAATTTTTTATTTTGTCCTCTCTAGCCATTTCACTCATCCATCTTAACATTCTCATCTCTGCTACATTCATACTCTGTTCTATCTTCCTATCCACTGCCCAACATTCGAATCCTTATATCAATGCAGGCCTGACTACTGTCTTATACAATTTATCTTTTACCTTAATTAGAATAATCTTGTCACACAAAATACCTGACGCTTCTCTCCACTCTATTCACATACACTTAATCCTATGTTTCATATCTTCCTTAAAGCTAACATTCTTCTGTAGAACAGATCCTAAATGCTTGAACCTCTCAACTTAATTACTTGTTTATTCCTATTTGCTCTGTGTTCCCTTTCTCCAAAAACAAAATATATAGAGCTGTTTTACCCCTACTAATTCTTAATATTTTCCCTCTAACGCTTCTCTATACTCTCCCAGTCTTTAAATATATATGATATATATAAAAAGCATGCACTAATGTACCTGACCCTGTATATCCTTTTAAAATACTATTAAGACATTTTTAATTGGAAAATAATTATTTTTTCACTATTGTATAAAATAACTATCCATGCCAATCAAACTATAAAAAAACCAATTGTATTATTATTTTAATACATAATTATTATTAATTATTGATAAATGATAAATAGTATCATTCCTATATATCATAATCATTCCATGTTAACTTTTTCTGAATTTCTTATTATTAAAATTGTTGTTTCATATAAATTTTAATTTTAAAAGGATATCAGCTTGATTATTTTATTAGGGTACTATATAAACAATTTTAAGAAAAATGAAAATCTAAAAAATGAAAAATATGAATATGTATTTTAAAAATGAATAATAAATGGTCTCCTATAAATAATATTTTTAGATTCTGAGCTTTTTGTGTAAAAAAAGTAATATAAAAGTCTTCTGGTATATAGGTTTTTGATAGTAAATTTGTTCTAATTATTACCTTTAGGGGTAAACTTAATTAAAAACTATATTTTTTAAGGGAAATACCAAAAATACTGATAATTATTATAAATTTGAAAATTATACCAGAAACTTTTTATATAATTTACACTAAATATTTACTATGTCTATTGACGTTGTATTTTGTATTATCCGTATAAATATTAAATACCAATAGTAATACTTATATTAGGTATATACATTGAAGCTTCACTCAGAATCATTTTTGGCGTTACTCTTTTTATATCATACTAATAGGTACTAGTGCGAAATATAAATATTTAATTAACAATATTTAGAAATAATTATTTTGTCTTACTTTAAGGTGGTTTAAAGCAGTTATTTTCTCCATGCATTTAGACCATAGAGTAAGACCAATAAGTGAATCTTAAATATAAGCCTACTTTAAGTAGTCCTTATTATTATTATTATTTAAACTTGGAAAATTAATTGTTTTCTTGTATTTTGTAGTAAAATGTATTTTATTTTTTATTTTTCTAGAGGTCATAATTTAAATTTTAAATGTTTGATTTGAAAAAAAAACAGTAAAATCATATAATAAATCATATTATATGGATTTAAAATATTATTCCTACAAAACATAAATTAATTTTCAAAATTAAAATTAGATAATTTAAAAAAATATAATAAAAAATAAAAGTAGTAAAGTATACTTACAAATGGAACCACAATTTTTCACTTTTCATAGTCAAAAATGTTTTTAAGCAGATTGTCGGTGACTTGTACATAAGTGTATGTGAATAACAGATGAGAAGTTGTATGGGTATTTACATATAAAGTGGAAATATATACACACTAATAATCATTTAAAACACGTACACTGATACACTTGTCTGCAATCAATTATAAAATTGCCTATAATCAACCTTAGAAATAGACTGCTTCCAACTTCCTTAAGAACAAAGAATAAAGTATATTTTTAGTTCTAATTCAATCAATATTATTTAAAGTTTTAATTATCTTGAGTTTATTATAATAAATTTATTAGAAATATAATAGGTACACATAAAAATAAATGCATTATTGATACTATTTTATTAAAAATAAATTGTAATATATCATATAACTGTAATTTGTAATAATATTACCATGTTCTAGAATCGTCATGAAGCAGATATTATCAAAGTGCTGGAATCATTTCAATCAACTGGTCAAGTAATGCGTGTTGTTTTAGAAGCATCTGTTTTTAGAACCAAATATTTTGTTGATACATTCCTTAAGACTTTGATGAATTCTCAATTTGTAGATGATGAGTTACGAAATAATTTTGTCGAAAAATTAAATAGTTTAAATAAAATTCCTAAAAACATGTACAACAAGTGGAAACAAGAACATAGTATCTATTTTTCATAAACTTGTTAATTATGTATAATTTGCTCAATAAAATTACCATTATTTATTATTCATAAAATGTATTATCATTGTTTACATTATTATTATTCTTTATGATCCAGTTGCACATCCAAACAATTGAAATATTCCCATTGATTTATGTCTATTTTACATTATCTTTTTTTTTTTTAATGAAGAATTACAGATTATTTTACCAAATATTATATTGTAATTTAATATTTTTTACAAAATAAATTTTGTATTACTTATATGTTTAGGTCTTTCCTTTTTTAATATAAACATATTTTTTGTCTTTATCTTTTTTATGTTATATGTGTAATCTTATACCCATCTGTATATATTGGGCAATAGCCCGTTTTTTTTTTTTTTTTTAAATAAATGTTTAAGTTTTAAGTCCCAAATTATACTTCTAATCATGATAAAATGTATTAATATTTTAATAGTTCCCGCAATAATACATTTTTCTGTAAATCAAATTTTAAACACTGGGATATTTTAAATTTTAGATTTTTGAAATATAATAAGTAAGAATAACATATTATATTCACCTTATTTGATTACCATTAAGAGCGCCTACAGGGAGACAATGAGTTGCCATGCCCCCACACTAAACAGTTATATGTTTGGGAAAAATATATAATTGTTAATACTCATTTGTATTTTACAGTAAAAGTAAAAAATACTTTACTAT
>JAIPRL010003764.1:0-43840 GCA_025469235.1 Pemphigus obesinymphae | reverse complement strand
GATTTATCATTGCTTTCAAATTCAATACATCCACCAAAAGTACCCTGCCCAGTAGCGAAGTGCATCCACCAATACTGACACCCGACGAGCGAAGTGCTTCCACAACCTACTGACCGGCTTTTTTAAAATTTTTTATTTAAAAAAAAAATTAAAAAAATGTATACTTCGTTTATATGACAGGAATATAGGATACACTTGGTAGATGCATTGCATTTGGAAGCAATAATAAATCATTGCATTCAATACAACAATTATAATCGGAACTTCAGTGTAATATTCATAACTATTAATGATAATAAAAATATTAATAATGTGATAACTAATAAGTAATAAAAATCGTTCAATACCTTTAAATATATTACTGCATTATTAGACAGTGCATTATCCCCGGCATTATCTATTATTGAGTGTTTTTATAATGTAGGTACCTATTAAATATTGGTGTAGTTTAAATGTTTTGGGTCTGAATGAATAATTGAATAAAAATGTTTTAGTCCATATCAAAGTGTACATTACAAAGAAGGTATTCAGTATTCGTGTAGTTTTCAACAATATACATTCATTTTATACTGATCTGGTTTTTACTTATATATGATCATATAGGTAGTAGGTACTTAGCCAAGGTCAGTTTATAAACTACGACTATATTGTGTTATTCAACACATAAGTACTCTTATTATAATAATATAATTTTGTTTTTTAATGGGTAACAATGACAATTTTACTTATTATTTTATTATTTCTCCTACATTTATACATTTTTTTTGGCATAAAACGTAGTTTTTCTTTATTATTGGAAAAATAAAAAAATGATATTTTCAAAGTATTAATCAAAACAAATTTGATATCAAAAAAGTTTTTTACTCATTAATTTCTAATCGACTAAACATTTCTTACAAAAAAATAATAAAAACAATATCATTGTAAAACCACTAGCTTCTTCGTTCTACTCAAGATTTAAAAGGGTTTTAGATTCCAAGAAAGTCTTCAGATGAGGAATTTAATGTTTCTATAGATTATGTTTTTTTAATCTATCTATCGATTTTTCGGGTTTGAAAGGTATGTCTCAAACATTTATGTATATATGAAATTTAATATAGGTACATAACAATTTAGAGAAATAGGTAATTTTTTTATATACTTATGGATAAATTATAAAGCAACACTATACCTAAAAAAAATATCACATACACGTTGAAAATATACTTGTGGTTTTGCTTGGAAATTGCAGTAAGGTTACAAACTATAAAAAGTTGATTATAAATAGGTTTTAACTTTTAATTTTTTTTTTCAATGCAGTTACACATTTTTTTGGAAAAGGTTAGGTGACAGGAGGATTAACTTCACACACATTTATACTGAGTATATGGTGCAATAAAGTATTCGAATATAGAAGTAGGTATTTAAGTATTTTTAATTTTAAACTACTGCAGATACCAATTTAAATACTTTTAAGTTTTAATCAACGCTATAGCCTATATTATAGAATTGCATTTAGTATACAAGTATTAAGTAGATAGGTATTCTTAAAAGTATTTGAATAGATAGTACGTACCTATACCTATACCTATACCTATACCTATACCTACCTATGAATATACCTATATTTAAAGACCTACTATAATATAGCAATTTACCTGCACATTTTTTTTTATCAAACTAGAACAAGGAGAAAATAACGTAATTTAATTTATAATAATGATAAATTCAAAACAATAATGTACACTTGTGTAATGATTAAAGTTTTATCAATTACCTATTAAACCTATACAATAACAACTTTGCCTAGGTATAAAAATATATCTTACGTGGATAGATAAAAAGTTTTCATCATAACCATTATAATATAACATATAGGTATCATATAACTGCATATTAATTATCATGACCTTTGTAGTTTGTGATATAACTAGTATATTCTCGATTACTGAGTAAACAACGATTAATTTATATTATTATGGGTATTTTTACATAATATACCTACCTGGCTACCTATTATATTATAGAGATGTAATAATCTACCGTAAAAATTGTTCGGGTATATTTCCCAGTAAATTGTTTTTAATATTATCATCTCGAATTATTCAATTACAGAACCAGCGAAATGTTCAAATTTACAGCAAAATAATTAAGTAGGTACTGAAGTACGATGTTAATTTAAATAGGTAGGTATCTACTATAGTAATTTAGAACACAACGCATATACGAATATTTTTACAATGATTTTTACCTACCTGCCTAGTTTTTTTATTCACAATATATTATAGGTACCTATGCAGTTTGAAAATGTAAGGAAATCGAAAACTTACCCACTTATTTAAAGTAAAAGCTATGAATATAATAATATATACTATAAATATTGGTAACATTTTTGAGCTATAACTATTGACAGCTATCACAATATAGGTATCAGTGTACCTATTACATAGAACTTTTAGAGTTATTTTAGTATTTTACTGCATGTAGCTGAAACATATTTTCTATAATATAATATATAGCAGGTACATTTAACTTATAAAAATAAAACAATTTGAAATGAAATTAAAATATGTTGTAGATATTTACTTACAATAAAACTGTGATGTTTTATTATGAAATCATATAGGTACATGTATAACTATCATTTTGTTCAGTTGATCGATTTCAGTAGTAGGTACCTACTACAATAGTATAACGCATTTTTCAAATATTTATTAATTTATTGTTTAAAAGTGTATGTGTTAACATTAAACTATAAATTATTATATATTTTTACCACAGGAAACAAACTAAACCCCGAAACATAATATAAGAGAGGTTACCATATAATTTTATAGCTCTGTGTTATTATAATGTAATATAATATCAAATATCAATAAATTAAGTCAACGAATATAATATTATTAGTTCATTGGTCTATTTCTTGTTTTACTAGTGTTTATATATATATATATTTAAATATAATGCATTTCTTTCTTATTCATGTTTCAACTATAAAAATATAATAATGCAAACCAAACAACAGGCATTTAAATACAATTTATTATACTCATAAAAAAACAAAGGGTTAAGTTACGGTTTCCGAAGTCACTATTGCAATAATCGTACGTAGGTACCTAGTGGTTCATATGCGTTTAAGGGAACGTTTTTGTTTATGGGATTATTGCACCTGCCGCATAAAGTGAGTGGTCCTTGGACCAATGTTTTACAGTAACTTGTAGTTAACTGCCAGAGCAACGTGTATATTAGGTATGTTTTTAAAAATAAATATATTTCTAGTGACTATAGGGAAGACAAAATAAGAAATGCTATATAATAAGTAGTATATAGGAGTAGCTTTAATATAAATAAAATAAAAGAGAATAACTCGGGCATGTTTTAAGGAGAGAACAAAACAGAAGCACTAGACAGTAAGATATTAGCATGTGTTATTACGCGTTCCGAAAGGGACGATTCCTGGAACTAATTTTTTTTTTCTGGATTGAATGATTCTATTAATTTTTTATAGGAATAGGAACGTGAACAAATTTATTTTTTTGGGAATAGGAACATAATATATTGCAGTTATTCCATTTTTCTCGAAAATATATTAATAATAGGTAATTTAACGAAAATTTTCAAATTTCACAACTTGTTGAATTACAGTCTCTATGTTCTAATGTACCTATCTTTATAATGTATGTTATAATTAAATTGCATGGAACATTAAAATCTATTTATATTTGTAGACTGGACATTGAATGTAGCAGGTAATTTTATTTATAGAAATGTTGTATATTATATTATATAACTAGATACTCGTATAATTAAATACAATAACTAGATATCAAATAACAGAAGACTAATATTCATATTTGAAATAAAATAATTTTAGTTTAATAACTATAATAAAATTAACAATGATTAATTTAAGCGTGAATTTGTTTTTAGATTCTGAGCGGAGCAAGGAAATTAGTGGTTATTGACAATTATGTTAATATTTTTTTCTATGAGCAACTTTTCGATCGGAAAAATTAAATCAATTGGTGCTCATGTGTAGTGTTAGCCCATTTTCCTGTAGGGAATTTTATCTGTATTTGGTACTTTTAAGAGGTAATTTTTTGACTTTTTCGATAGACGCGTAAGGAAAAACTACCCAAAAAATCACATTAATTCTTTGTAAAAAAATAAGTTTAGAAAATTGACATTTTCACACAATATCTATATATTTTATTATTATATAAAAGCCACGTAATTTTATAAATTTATTACAAATTAATTTTTTTTAACTAATATTAATTGTGTACCTATATTAAAATATATGTAATTGTTTTATCGAAAGATATAAATTATGTTTACTTTCAAATTCAACCGGATTTTTTTTTTTTTTTTATTGTAAGAGGAGGGAACGAGACAGGTAAAAATTCCATTTTTTTTAAAACGAGGAATGGAACGGATTCTTTTTAATATCAAAAATATGATGAATGGAATAGATTCCTATTTAAAAGAAGCAACACTGTCTTCTTGTCCCATCCAACAATACTTCCTATGGCTATAACCACTCTCTCTATAGAATACTCCGTCTCCTCAACAATTCATAGTTTTATTATTAATTTATATTCTATATATAGTCTTGTATATATTTTTAAGTTATTTGTATTTTTTTTCTTACTTATTGTACTTTGAACTATTGCCTGTCTAAGCTTTAAATACAAAATAAATAAATAAACACTGAGAAGTAGACTGAAAAAGTGGTGACGGGGAATGTATCGTAGTGGTGAATATAATAGAGAGTGATATAAAGAGATCTAGTGTAAGTGAAGAGAATGGATGACCGACTCCAAATAGCTAGGAGAGAATGTGTAAAAGATTTTTTTTATTTCAATGTCATAAAGTAAGGTAACAACATTTTGAAAAGTAAAAAACGGGAAAATATTTTTAAAAAAAGGCATCTATAATCGTTTTTAATAATTTTCTGTCAACATTTTCAAAAATTGCTTTCAAAACTGTAAATAAGCGAAAAATAAAAAAAGGCCATTTTTAATCTTTCCTCGATAAAAAAAAAAAACTGGGACCCCACTTCCAAAAGCGGGACAAAAAGTGTCACATTTAAAATTTGTCGGGACAACGGGACACAATCCTCAAAAGCAGGACAATCCCGCAAATACTAATATAGTATAGTATATATTACTTAAAAATGAGTTTTTTTTTTTGAGGTACCTTAATGGTATGAAACTCATTTATATGGAAGGGGTGGGGGTTTTGCCCTTAACGGATCACATTACTATAAATTATTTCATCCTCTACCTTAAACATTTCCTAAATACGCTGCTGGTATTACACACTTGTGTTGTTTATAGAATAATAGTGGAGAATACATTTTTCATTAGATCATTTCTGATTGTTCTATTTGGTTCTTTAAATAGGACATTTTTTAGTTTTAAAAAATATAGGAGACTCGACCGAAAATATGGGTTTGGAAAAATTTACTTTTATTATTTTTACCATAGTATAATAATTATATCTAATTTTAAATGTACACTAATCATTTATTGTAGTAGGTACCTACCTAGGTACTATTGATATGATCTGAAAACGTACTATAGCTTTATTAAATAAAATATAAATAAATAATATATATATAGTATATTTAAATATTAAACCAAACTTTGTCTAGATCGTTTTTTGAATGCAATGATTTATTTATTCTATAAAATTCTTAATAATTATATTATATATATATACCTATGTCTTTTACATACCTATTATATACCTACCTATTATAGCAAAAAAAACATGTAAAAATATATTAAACTTTTTTAATAAAAATGATTCATTAATAATTATAACAATCATCTATATCTATGGAGGTCCATATCAGTGCTGTATTGTGTTATACATCCGTTCCATTTACAAAAACATAATAATAAATAATGTATTTTTTCATTGCATTTTAATATAAGTAGATACGTCGTACGTAGCTACATATATACATATATAAAAATAAATATGATCTATGCCTATATTAAACACACGAACTTCCATGCCATGGTCATATTATATAGGTAATTATTATAGAGATAGGACTGATGACCTTTAAAAGTACAAAAAATGACCCAATTATTTTTTAAATTATTATAAATATATTTATATATTTTATTTTGAAATAGGTACTTTAATGTAGATATTACTTACATAGGTATAGGTACATATAATAGAGAAAATTTAATGTATAAACAGAAAACAATTAATAGAGTTACTAATTTTTTTTTTTTATGTTATAGATTTTTTTTAAATTATTTTATTGAATTATGAAACAAATTTCTTGTAACTTATATGATTAATTATTCTAGAGAAACGATGCAAAAGTAATCGAAATTCTATCTCAATATGTATAGATACCTACGTAGCTTATGTAGCTATAATAATTACCTACACCATTCTCCATTACAATATATCTATTAGTTATTACATATCATACAATAATGTACAAAAGTGATATTTTCGGTTTATTGTCTTTTTAATGTTATATTTATCTAATACTTTTCCTGGATATTTATCATTCATATACCTACCTACCTCTATTCTATTAATTATTTTTCGGACATTTTTCTTTTTTACAGAAAAATTTTTTTCTGATAATATTTCTTTATATTCATAGTGTAATAAACATAATCCTTGTTATGTGTATCGTGTACATGTATTAAAAGTTTAGTTTATGTTCAATAAATTAATTACAATATTATTATCGCATATTCGTTTGTGGCGATATACATAATTATATAGAAATAGATAGGATTTGTTTTTACAAACAATATATAATACTTAAATATATATATATATATATATATATATATACAACATATAGAAGTATATGAAATAGATACACACAATATACAGATAACAGCGTACCTATATTTTTATCATAATAAATATCGAAACACGGCCTTATAATATAGGTACCAACATACACGTACATTACATAAACATTATGTTAATAACACGATTACATGTTTAATTAAACAAATATATATATATATATATATATATATATATATATGGTTTACTAAGTTTTTTATTGCTTGATATATTCAATTCGTATAATAATGGATGATGGATCCAAAAAGGTCATGTCATATTAACACTTCAAAACAAATTTCCTATTACGAAACGGTTTTTAGATTTTGAACGAAACGAAGACAATATTATTGGTTTTAGAATTATTATCTAATGTGTTTACTATTGTTAGAAGTTTGTATGATATTGTATGTATAATATACCTAAGAATGTTTTGAATTTTGTTAGATAAATGCATTTAGTTGGTATATTAAATTTTAGAGGTAATTTTTCGAGTTTTCCTGTAACTTTCCAACATGTAAAATAAAGCTAGGTACCAAAATAACAGATATTTGACGAAAACTTGTGTTTGTTGGAATTGATATTTGTATTATGAATCGGAAAATAATAATATCAGAAACTTGAAATTTGCACCTAATTATAATACAATACACTAATTTAATGTTTTAAAACCTAAAAGTGTAATCCTAGTTTAATCGTTTAGATTATAGGTATTTTAACTGTATTAATTAATACAAATTATAAAAAATCTCTATAATTAATTATTACAATTTAATATTTATTGTTATAATTTATAAGATCATAGAAGTCTGGTTTAGTTCCTTCTAAATCCGCCACCCTGACGGACGAAGAATGGTGGTAGGTGTCGGGTGGTGGATTTAGAAGGAACCAAACCAGACTACTGATTATTACGCTTTTAAGTTTTTTTTATAACAATACAATGATTATGGAGAAAATTTCCAAATTTTACATATTATTAAATTACAATTCATATTAAAATTAAATATTTTTTAGAAATAAGTTTTTCCGGGAAAATTTTGAAAATAATATACAGTTTTGATATTTTTTATTTAGTACCTATATTTTAGCTTAATGTGTGCTTCGAAAAATTAAAATAAATGTGTTTCAGGTTATAATATTATGTACAATGTGTTATGAAAAAAAAAAATACATACCAAAAAGTATGTATATCTATGTACCAATATATATAATAATATATATAATAATTTGTATTGGATGTCTCAAGCATACAATTATACATTTAAAGAAAGAAAAGAATAGTTCTATACAGGTGTAGAGTGTTTGCAATTGAAATGTGAATTTTTTAAATATTCTATTAGAAATATGTAAATGACGGCTCAATACATTTCAGAAAAGTTACCATTTTTTCGGTTGCCTATCAAAATATCTGACAGTAGGTATATTTTTTATAAATTTGGTCTCCGTTAAACAATAATAGTTATTGTACAACTTCTCTGCTTATTCTAGACCAATTGGTCTTTAGATCGTATTTTCGTATTTTTCAGTTCGGAGTAGTCGACGAAACCGTAGTGCCCGTTGGAATGACGAAAACATGTTTTTGAACAAATATCGTAGTTACGCAACGATATAAAAAATAAATTAAACTGGCATGGAACCACTTATAGATCTAAAATCACATGAAAAATATATAGGTAATATAAACTTTTTTAAACTGTTAATTATTCTTAAGATTTCCTTAAAACGGCCCCAATATAGAACCCCTTAAAAAGATGACGTAAGACGTATAATGTATTATTATAATATCATCATTTTTATGTTACTATTTTTTTTTCATAAAAAAAAACCGATTTTATCAACAAAAACATTTGAGTATAGACACGCAATGATTATTGCGACAATATATTATATGTCCTTCAATTTCCTACTTAATATATATTTTATACTATTACATCTTCGTAAAACTTAGAATATTGTCGAATATATATACCTCTACCTTACTATTTATATGATTTTGAATATACCAAAAGTTATAATACACATATAGACACTCACAATAATATACATTTATGGCGTCCGTCCACTTGTATTATATTATATTTTTTGTTGATTTTGTTCACGTCCTCCTCTCCGCTCCAACCGAGTCAACGAACTTTCCCGCATAATCCGGTATTAATACGAGTAGGTATAATATATAACGCAATGCGTTTAACCATAATAATAATAAATTTCGGTCGTCAGAAGAGAAAAAAAAATAAATAAATACGAATATTATGACACAATAACAGTATAGGTACGTTTAGTCGTTATATTATTATACAATAACTCAAGGTAGGTACCTACTAAAACTATACGGTGTATAATATAATATACTTTATATTATAATACCTATAGGCTATAATAATAATAATAATGATAATAATAATAATAATAATAATAATAATATGTAACGGTAATTACGTACAATTCATTATAATTATAATACGTGTACATTATTTTTATCGTAAAATTAAACGCAATCGAGTCGCGTTATCGCCCCTGCGTTTATATAGAAAAAAATTTACAATTTAATTACAAGTAATTATTGTACATTCCTTCTGTAAAATTCTTTGGATTCTTTTCCCGTATTTATTTGAAATCTTTTTTCGCTAGCAGGTTCTTTCTCATCCGAGCAAACGACTGAATACATTATTATTATTATTATATTAAATAGATAGGTACATAAAAAGAATACGATGAAAATTGAAAACGATCTCATAACTGTAATATTAGTTTACATATTATATCTGTAATCTATTGGTATATTTTATTATTATCTACTTATTACGATAACTTTGAGTTTTAACCATACTGTAGTTAAAATAATACTATAAAAATATGTTGGTAAACAAATTTCCATACATTTTGAAAACAAAAAAAAAAAAAAATATGTTCATTTATTGATATAAGATTTTAGATATTTTCAAGTTTAATTCATGATACTTCATAGTAATTACCTATTGATTATTGATGAGGTAGGTACTTATTATTTTCCTGTAAATTAAAAGTGAACAGTATAATATATTCAAGAAAAATACTTTTAATTATTATTTATTGTGTTTATCTATGTGTTGTTTATTTAGAAATACAATTTATATACCTACATAGGATATTTAATATTTTCTTGTCCATTTTGTTCGTAGCGTAGGTACCTAATAGTACTTTCGTAATTATTCAAATACTGTATAATAAATAAATATATATACTACCTATATATACTATTACTATAAAATACTGCATAATATATTATAAAAAAAAACATAGATATTTGTTAATCATACTGATGATGCAATACTTACATCCAAAATCGAGAATTTTGTCCAAAACAAAAAACTGGTCTATATTACCACCACTTCTACTACCAAGTCCAGTGAAGCCGATGTCACTTGAGTTATCTATGACGAATTCCATAATATAAGACTAACCACCATCTATGTCTACGAAACACAACCAAGAAAGATAGGGTAGAGAGGGTAAATTGTATCAAGAAAATTAATTTGATCATTTTTACTTTAAAAATTGATTTAGTTTAAAGAATCATTTTATTGACTTATCGTTGTGTTTTACCAGTTCACAGTTATATAACGATAGAAGGAGTTAATATATTTCACATAGGTATCTATTTTTTTTTAATACTTAAAAGGACGCCTATATACCTCGATTTATAAGGTGTAAAATATAGACGATTTTAACTACATTTTTCGAAAGAAAATTTAAAATTAACTTACTCCAGAAAATGTTTGATTCAATTGTCAATCTTCTTTACAATACTTATATAAAGGAAAAGTTTATTTAAGCAATAACTATTTATTTTCTCGATATCAATACTTAATAATTTTTTGAAAAGACAAAAACATAAAGCAAATATTTACAAATAATTTAATTTAGAAAAATTAAAAGTTAAGGTATAGCTAAAGTTATCCTTTATATCTTGTAGAAATTTGGAAATTCTACCATAAATACCTACGGCTTGAATAAGTTTGTCTTAATTTGAATAATTGCATAAATATGTTTCTTAAGAAATATCGTGATTAGACAACAATAAAAATGGTACTGACACAGGTTTCTAATGTATTCTTAATAAAATTTTTAATTTATTTTTAAAATATAAAATACTTATAGGTACATACATATTTTTAATGGGTTTGATTTTCATTTTTCTTAAAATTGCATAAAAAATGCCTATACGAAACCTCTTAAAAATCAGGTGTGTGGTGTCCTCTTGATATAAGTACCTACTTATTTGTGTTAGTTTTTTACTCGTGTTTAATATTTAATGTCTAAACTGTTTTTATATATTATTATTATTAGTTTTAGATTCTGAGCGAAGCAAGGAATATATTAGTTTTACAATGATATTATTATTTTTTTCATGTCCATACCAAAAAATTCTAAAAGAGAGTTAATATTATAGAGCTCCAATAATTACATGCGGCACCATTTTTCGGTGGAAAATTACATCTAGTTGGTACTTTAAAGAGATAATTTTTTCATAAAACATATGCGCAAGATCAAACAAGAAAAAGGGTAAAAGCACAACTTTTAAAATGGAATATGGCTTTTTCATTATTATTCCATAAATAATGGTCATAAAGCCATATGGCATTTTCACATTAAATGTATTAAATACAACATTAACGTAAAAAAATTTACCCCCCTGCCAAATTTGAACTATAAATAGCAATTTTAAATATTATTGAAGTTTTTTGTAATAAAAAGAATTAATTTTGAATTTTAAGATTTGAAAATTTTTATATTCAAAATATCTTACAAATTGGTGCACACAAATTATTTAAATGGCTAATTAAAATTTTTTTTAATACCTACCTATTTCATTTTTTCGACATGTATAAAGTATAAATAATATTGTATGAAATGTGTTCAAATATCGGCGATTTTCACTTAAAACGTATAAAAGTACAAAATTAACTTGCTTTTTTTTTACCAATTTCGGGCTATTTATAGAAATTTTAAATTTTAAAGTTTTTTCATCATTAAAGAGTTAATTTTAGTTATTGCCATTATCATCATTATTATACTATTAGTTACCTATTATCATGTTATATACACTGAAGCTTCGCTCAGAATCGTTTTATTGAAAGAAATGATTTATCATTGCTTTCAAATTTAACTAATATCCTGCCTAATGAGTGCTTCCATCTCTTACTAACTGGCTTTTAATTTTTATACTATATACATATTTTCTGAGTATAAGAAGTAAAGAAAACGTACCTATTTAGGTAGGGAGCTTTCTAATAGAAAATTGCATAAGTTCGATAGTTAAAAAATACCAATTTTTGATTATACCAAAAGTAATAAAAGTACAGAAAAAAATGGATAATTTACTGAAAACTTGTAAATTTCTATGTAATTTTGTAACAAATCATAAAATAATAATGAGAATCACATAAAATGTATACCAGGTATTAATTATAGTTATATTAATTGAATCCTCATTTCAGGTATTTCTTATAGAATGTGGAAAATTTAATCAGCCAAATATCTATCTATATGATTAAAATTATAAGTTACGAAACTGAAAATGATAACGAAACCAAAATATTTAAATCAAATAAGACCCGAATCCACAAAAATTTTTACTTTTTATTGTAATCAAATACGTATTTCCGTGCAAAACACAGACTGATAAAATAGTTTTTATGAAACCAAAAAAAATTATTTTAAAGAACAAACCCATAGTAAAAACAAAAAAAAAATGTTTTCGTTCTGAATGAAATAATAACTGAAATGTATGGTTTTTCTCTAAAAATATTATTGAATACCTACTAATTTTATAAATATTTTTTTAAGTTTCCTACTTTAAATATTCCTAGCTTTAAACTTTAAACTTAACATGTTGAAATAAATTTTTTTAAACTCATCTTATACTAGATCCAAGAACCCAAGAAAACAGGGGGTGCCGAGGCAATTTGTAATACTACATAGAATAGATATAGGTATTGTTCTGTTGTACTATAATAATGTGTCAAATTCTATTTTTTTCATGGAACGGCGATGACCCTTTCTTGAATCCATCACTATTTAACTTAAAGTTTTAGGGTTAATTATTTAATTTCAATAATTTAAGTTAATATTTTGTATTAACCTGTCCATCATTGATATATTAATTTTCCAAATACAATTTTTCACATTTGTACTACATTTGATTTAATTGAAGAAATATAACGAAATATTATTTATAATAAACAACTTTTCATTAATCAGAAAACTGGAGGAAAATTTTAACCGGTTATTGAAACCGAAAAACATAATGGAAGAAAGAAAACCATTAACCGAAAAAACATCATTCCGCTTTGTAGTCCTGATAAATTACATTTATAATAAATACATTCAAGGATATCCTTAAACATATAAATTTTCTTCAAATGTTTAATTATCAAAAATAGTCGAGAGTAATACATAGGTACTTATATATCTATTCCAAGGTTAAACACGTTAAGTTTATGTTATAATATTGATAAGACTAGTACGAATAACAAAAACGTATACATAGATACTTACATTTTATCATATCAATCAATAGTTGAACTAGTGTGATGCCATAAATATATGATGCATATTTAAAGTCTGACATTATTAATTTCTGATTTATATGTTATATTATAGCTATTTTTTTTGGTAGAAATTCTTTACGTTTAAGTAGTGGCAGGTTCAAGGCAGGGGAATAGTAACGGAGGGGGGGGACAACCCCCCACCCCCAAATATTCAATGTTTAGAAAAAATTGAATTGAAAAAAATATGATATCAGTTCAAAATATTATTAATAACTATATATTTTTAATATATTTTCAAGTTCATACAAAATCACGTGTTTCAAAACATAATATAAAAACGTTTTGAACAATATTCCAGAAATTATTTTTATGTAGTAGGTATAGGTAGTATAAAAACGCACCCCCAGGCGGTTGCCCGGACTTTATAATATGTATTTATATTGCATTTAATATTAATGTAATATTTAATATTTTATATTGTATTTCGTATTATGGGTTTTTTTTGTCATTTATTTTATTGTCGTCGTGTGATTTGACAATCGGTGGACTGCAAACGATAGTTATCAAGTAAGTAATATATTATACAGTTTTAAACAGTGGCGTATTTACGGAGGGGGTTCTCGGGTTCTCTGACCTCCCCAGAATCAAAAAAATGCGAATTTAACATTTCACCCGGTAATTTTTCTGTACCTTCTAATAGCTATTATACGAAAATAAGCAAAAAAAAAAAAAAAAAGATCTTCGATTTTTTTTCTAACTATTGCCCCCCTCCCAAATGAATAACGGCTAAAACCCCCCCTGATAAAAATTTAAAATACACCACTGATTTTAAATCTACTCTTGGCGTTTTTATAATATATTTTTACATTTTATTTAAAAATACATATGGTACCTATATTATAATAAATAATGATGTAATGATATCAGATAAGTATGTAGGTATAAGGTAATAGAACATAACACGTCATAATACACACTACGCACTTATTAATTTTGTAAGTATATATTATATTTAGCATTATGATTTTAAATACAAATCACAGTATATAAGTATATTTATAAGTCATAACATATAGGAATTATAGTAGAATAGACGCATAATGTTTACGAAAGTGATATAATTTTAGAGAGAAAAAAATGGTACAGTTTAGGTTTCTGTCGTATAGTTGTAATTTATATTATAATTTTTTATATTTTTTTTTAATATACCTACTATGTTGTAAACGTTAACATGCATTTAACCATGACAAAACAGATAGGTATCATCACAGATTTTTGATACGCACAATCCGCTAAAATATTTCCTCACCGCACCTGATGTACCTAGTTCACCACTACTTATTGGCCAATGTCATCTTATGTGTTCTTTCCTGTATTTACTTGTTCATTATTTAATAGTGCACAAATAATTTGAATAAATTATATTTGATATTATTAAATTATTTATTATGATTTAAGTTATTATAATCCATGTTTGGTTGTTTGTTTACTATCGAAATTCAAATCCGAATGACAAAATATTAGCCCAATGAAAAGTGGTGAACTACGTATAGGCCGGGTTAAGAGGTGATGTGCACACGAGGAAAAAATGTGTCAACTGTG
The DNA here is from genome assembly GCA_025469235.1 of Pemphigus obesinymphae. Classification (NCBI taxonomy): domain Eukaryota; kingdom Metazoa; phylum Arthropoda; class Insecta; order Hemiptera; family Aphididae; genus Pemphigus; species Pemphigus obesinymphae. The sequence continues at coordinate 28,889 of JAIPRL010003764.1, read as the reverse complement.
ATAATACCTATCTATTTTGTCATTCATTTAACTATATTATATGCTTGGAGTACGTATCCCTATATAGCCGCATATAATATGTAGTGATGCACAAAGCAAGACCAAGACCAAGACCATGGCAGTCTTGGTCTTGTCTACTCAGTCTTGGTCGTGTTGACTCAATCTTGGTCTTGGTCTTGGTCTTGTTGACTCAGTAGAAATCAGTCTTGGTCTTGTTGAATGAATCTTGGTCTTGGTAACTCAGTCTTGGTCTTGGTCTTGGTCTTGTTGAATGAATCTTGGTCTGGGTCTTGGTCTTGGTAACTCAGTCTTGGTCTTGGTCTTGGTCTTGCAAAATTCTTGCAGTCTTGATTTTTTTTTTTTTACCAAAGTTATAAATAAGAATAAATAATTTATTTATACGTACACAAGGGGGGATTACAGGGAGCAATTGGGGTAATTCCCCCCCCCTCCGTTCACAAAAAATAATTAGGTAAGTACCTGTATAATTGACTGTTTTCGATAACACCGAACTTTCAAGAAATAGTAGAATATCTGTTTACCCATATATTCGATAAACGATAATTATTTCCAAAAATATTACAATAGGATATTGATGATTGCATTACGAGAAATCTGTAGATTTGGTGTGGAATTATAAATAATGTATACCAAGAACAAAAATGTACCTAATAAATAACGTATTTAATTCATTAATTTTTATTTTATTTAAAAGCAAGACTTGCAAGGGTCTTATTGGTCTCGGTCTTGGTCTTGCATACATTTTTATTTCAGTCTTGTTATGAAATAGTAAAATCTTGGTCTTGGTCTTGCTATCTCTAGTACAGTCTTGGTTTTGGTCTTGGTCTTACATTTTTGCAAGACCAAGACCGAATTTGACCATCACTAATAATATGTAATGTTCCTATAGCCTATATTATATTGCGGTTGCCAATTTCGTTTTTGAAATAACATTGATTTAGATATGATTAGCGGCTATACACACGGCGATTACGATACTTCGCGATTTGGACGCTGTGAAAAAACGCATGGCCAGACTGCGAACTGTCGTCCGAACGCCAACGTCATAAAAACGCATTGAAAAACTAGGCCACACGGGTAACGAATATCCACCACGTTTTTATATTGTATTCAATAATACAATAATTGTGTATAGGTATCGGTTTAATGCACGTACTTGCTACCTACTACTAAATACGTATTATTTTTTTTACTTCATTAATATACACCTACCTATGTAATAAAATTATTAATATTTAATTGTTGAATTTTATACGGTAGGCACTAGTAGTTAGCTATGCGCCTATTATATTATAATGTGTAAGAAAATTTTAATTAGGTATCCATTTAAATTCCAAATTGTACATTTCAACGACGCGTATTCTGGGTTTACGACGGAACAAACGCCGTGTCTCAGCAAATATCTCTACACATGCGATTTTTAAGGGATTCTGTATAGGCAATTTTAATGACATTTAAGAAAAAGAAAAATCTTATAATTGAAAAATATTTAAGTACATTTTAAAAGTGATTTAAAAATAGATCTGTGTCAGTAGCACTTTACGTTGTTATGTACCTAATCATGATATTTTTTTTAAATAACCATGTAATACTTACTTTTGTAATTCGGATACGGTTTTTGGTAGATTAATCGTAGAAAAATAAAATAGGTATACATAAAAAAAAGATGAAAACTTGCTCTACTTTTTAACGTCATTATGCGTTGATGTGTTGAATAACGATTTTCCTATAATATGTTGAAAAATCATAAATTATGAAGAATAAATATTAAATATCTCTGTAATAAAATTTTAGAAGAAAATTAGATGCATAAAATGATGTTAAAAATAGATCAAATTCTCACTTTATTATGATTACTAAAAATATGCAAGTCATTTTCTAACTATACTTGGACTCTGAGATTCAACTTTTATGTATACACCCCCCCCCCCCGAAAATTTTTCTTACTAACCATTGGTTCAAGGAGGATGAATAGGGCAATTGACCACTCTTTCCTTGGATCTTCGCTGAATTTAAAATCCCCCAACATGAATATATATTTTCAATAATATTATGTAGGTGTACATAATGCTCATTTATGTTTTTTTCTAAAGTAATAAAATATCTATGATTTTTTAAAGTTAATAAAAGAATAAAATATTAAAATTGTACTTCACATTTTTGTAATACCTAAATACATTAATTATACTACCTATTATGTAGATATCGCAATTAAAATTTCATATTTTAATATTTATATATACCTAACTATGATAATATGAATAAATTGTACTCTTACAGCTATATAACTATTATACTACTTATAGGCTAAATACCTATATGTTATATTATTTATATATATAAATAAATTGTATGGTAAATAATTGTATACATAATTCATACCACCTCGCCTTGGTAAACATTAAAATTATCCCTATTAATATCCTGATAAAATCGAAAAATTACATTTTAAAGTACCTAGGTACCAAATAGAATACTTACACTTTTTATCAGAAAACTTTTTACCCGAAAATCCTAGACTAAAAAAGTGTATAGATACATGAAAAAAAAAAATGCATCATATTAAAACCATTAGGTAGGTACTTTCTTTCTAAGTTCAAAATCGATAATAACCATACTATATATAGGTACAATTAACATTGTATAAATAGGACTTTAAATAAAAATGTACCTATAAGTCATTTATAGTTATCTATTTCTAGTTATTACTTACTTTAACATACTCATAAATAAATAGGTACTAAAATATTGTAGTATAAAATTATACAGAAATAATAAAACATAATGAATTATTACTTAGTAATAAATAAAGGTAAACCATTTAATCTGTTTTCAGAAATTATGTTACGAGTTTCAATACTTTTTCAATGCACTATAAAACAAAATAATTGTACAATAATATATTTACCTAATACCTAAATCTACATATTACACTAAGCGTAACAAGAAATGTAGGTATTGGTTTTATAATGATATCTATTACTTAATCTGTTGTATATATATATATATTTTTTTTTTATGTAAGTACACATCTCATATTCATATAAACATTTTTGGATATAAATATGAGTTTAGTAGGAGTTTTCGGATAACAAATGTATTCTAGCTGGTAGGTACTTAAAATCGGTAAATCTTTAATTGTTTTATTAGTTTTCTAGGAGGCTTTATAAACTGGCCAGTTTTCAGTGATAAAATCATTTTTATGTAAAATTATCAAAAATGATTCTTTGAGTGATTTTAGAATTAATACACTTACTATAAAATTATACTATAAATCATAATATAATAAGTGCACAATGCTTTTTTGATAATTAATAAACTTTAACTTTTTTTATACTTAACACATAGCCATAGAAGAGTGGGAATTTTATTAAATTATTATTTATTTCTGTCAATGGTTAATATAACCAGTTTATTATAAATTGTAAAATGACCACCTGTCATTACATTTTGACCACAAAGTGTGTGATTGAAAATAATATATTATAAACATTTTAATAAGTATTTTTAAAGTAAAAAATTTTGAATAATTTGTATGCATTCAAACGTACATTATTATCAAACCAGATATATGTCTTGTAATAAAATGAAAATTGAATAAAACAAACTAAAAACTCTGATAGAATAGTAAGTAAAATTACTTTTTATGGTCAGAATTTGTTGGTATCAATTTGAATAACGTGAATAACAGAATTTGCTACATACTACACTGTCACTAAATGGTAATTGAATTCTTTCATGAAATATCAATATTAATTATTGGTGACAGATTGTATAATTTAAGAAGATGTCAGCACATCCATTTTTAAGGGGTTCTATATAGAAAATTTTTAAAAACATGAAAATCTAACAATTGAAAAATATTTATATGCATTTTAAAAATGAGTAAGAATTGTTGCATTACTATAAAATTTTTTATTGTGGTGGTTTTTATATGAATTTATAAAATTTGATTGGAAATATTACTTTTAAATTTCTCATTTATAACAACTTAAGAGGTCGCCACACACTCACTTTCAAGGGGTTTTATGCAGATAATTTTATGGATATTTTTAGAAAAATGAAAAATTCATGATTTAAAAAAATTTTAATACATTTCAGAAGCAATCAAAAAATAGATCTATATTAGTAACATATTTTTATTGAGAAATATTAAGTATATAAGTAAACGTGTTTCGTGAGATGCACGTTTTTGATTTGAACTATGTATTGGTATTATTTTTAAAATCAGTTTGTATTTTTAAAATATTATTAAAACTATTATCTTTCACTTCATTATAAATGAGTAATTTTTCTAATACTGAATTTACATAGATATTTTTTTGGTTATTTAATATTTTTAAATATTTGTCTATGTTGAATTGTATACTATGATTACATTCTAAGATGTCCTTAGCAATGTTAGATTTAGGAGAAGATTTTTAAAATTTTATTTCTGAAATATGTTCATTGTATTGAATTTTAAAACTTCTAAAGTGTATGTTGACACTTTAATTATATGCAAAGGCACAAATAGACAAGTAGAAGTTATGGTCAACAATTTAAATAAAATTAATAAAAAAAATTCAATTTACAATTGAAATACAAATAAGATAATAAAATGAACTTCATAAGTATTACAATAAATATAATTTTAATATATATAGAAACACACTCAAATAGATACGATAATTCAAAATGATTCTAACCATTTACAAAATCCATTATCACAAAAATTGCCTTATTTTAATTCCATATCATATAGACTCGAACATATTTCCCTAAACAAATCTAACTATGAAAATTAATTCAATATAATTTGTGACATAGAAATTGAAAATAATTTTGATATAAACACAAACAAAAAAAATAAATAAAATTACATAATCCTATTAATATACTTTTAATATTATTGTACTATGAAATACCATAACTTTTTATTAGATAAATTTGCTTATGTTTTAAAAAATGGTCATAAAGTAAAAATCACTATTAAAACTATTAATTCAAATAAAACCATAATAATAATCCAAAAATTAAAAATGACTTTTTTATCAATTGATAATTATGGCATAATATGCTTATATGTATTTGCAATAAATTTTACATAGGAAAAACTAGTAGAAGTCTTAAAACTTTACACAAAGAACATATTTAAAAAAGAAAAATTAAAAAAATCCCTTTCTAAATTTAATATTGCTAAGCACATCATGGAATGTAATCATAATGTACATTTTAATATAGAAAAATTTTTTAAAAAATTAAATAACCAAAAAAATATCTACTTAAATTTATTATTAGAAAAATTACTCTCTTATAATAAAGTAAAACATAATAGTTTTAATAATATTTTAAATATACAAATAGATTTTAGAGAATTATATTTATCAATACATAATTATTTAACAGCTTTTTTAATATTGCTATGTTACTAGTTAACCTTTAATAATTTGTTTTTTATTATTTATAGTATATTCTATGTATTATATTTATTAATTTTCATATTTTTTTAGAATTCCTTTTTAGTTTTTTATATTCATTTTGACATACGGTCAAAACTAGCTGTTCTTTATAATATTTTTTTGAATATTCTAGGCACATTTTATTTTTAATTTATTATTTTCTTATAATACATATTTATTTTTACAAATTTCAAGTTAAATTTGATATGGACCAAACTACCAATTTTTATACTTTTTAACATGATTCTTTTTAAAAATATTTACATACTTTAATATGTGTATAATGTATAATAAATAATAAAATAGATTGCATAGACAAAAATAGAAATAATAAGTCTAAACAAACCAAATTAATTTCACAAAAGACATTTCTGTCACATATATTACTTATGGTTTATAAATACTTTAAATTTAATAATTTATCAATAATACATAATTTAATGTATACCATTTGATAATCAATATCCTACTTTTCCCAATTTTGTATCAGTTTTTGGATCAGAAGTTACTTGTTGCATAGCAACTATACACTCATTAATACATGTTTGAAGATCGCGTAATTTATGTAATTCCGCTAGCCTTAAAACCTTCATTGCCTGTAGAACAGCTGGATCTTTAGAATCAATTTTATGACCTTTAACTTTTTCCATAGGAAAGGCTTCTCCCTACAAGGAAAAGTAAATAATAGTAGTTTATAAAAGCAATTAAATATATGTTTTATAACTATATATACCTTTGGCAAAACAGTAGATGGATTTTTTATTGCATCAGCATTTAGCCTTTGGATAATAAATTTATGTATAGCTTCTAGCGTGATAATGTGATCCGGATGCTTGGAAATATTTAGCAAATCAGCTAGCTTTTCAATGCCTTCCTTGAAATCAGTACTGTTAACTAAAAATAAAATAAAAATATATTATTGAAAATTTAATATTGAAATATTAAAAATATCAATATTATTTGTAATGTATAACACAAATTATAATAAGGAGATTTACATTCCACATTAATTAGCAGTTTCTAAAATCTGTAGTGGATATGGAAACATTTATACAATTATAATATTTTGGTATTACATTTGCCTTTATATATGATACATTATATTTAATGAACATTGAATTTTTATTTTATATTATTAATATTTAATTTTAAAATTTTTAGTATTTATTTCTGGCATAATCTTCAATAACCAATATTAATTGATACCTAATAATATTAGAGCAATAAATCGAGACTTACATAAATAATAAAAATGTACAGAATAGTTTCTTCAGAGCAAAATAAAATACAAAAAAATTATTACATCTATTCAAATTTATATTAAATGATAAATTATTATATGCTTCACGCCAGGAGAGAAGGCAACCAAAAGGCGTTCAATCCGCACAGGTGTCACCGAAAAGGGAACTTGAGCGCTGTGCTGGAGACAATCATAAAATGCTTTGCGTACTGATTATATTTCAATCGGAAATGTGTATGTTATTATTATTATACACAATAGTTACCGTGCGCTGAGGCAACGCTGTGTGTGTGGATCACAGGCGAGCAAAGGTATAAGTATATTTACTACATTCACGATATATACTGTAATTAGTGACCGATTGGAAGGGGAAAATTGGCCTCGCGTCGGTTCGAACAATTAATTTTGATACGCCAAGCGGTAGCATTCTCTCTTGGCGCAAAGTTTAGTTCTATCATTATTTTAGGAAATATTAAGATATTTAAAATAGTCACATGACGTCATTAGGCCAGATGCGAAGTGATCTTTTACGTGTAAAAGTTGTTTGTTTCACACAATAATTTACTTAGTTGAAAATTATATTCTTGATGTTTGATTTATTTTTGAATGTGTACATTTTTGCATTAAAGATGATAGAAGAATCAAAATTTAAATAATAAAAATACTAAAAGATTTATTTAACAGCTTGAAAATCTTTCAATTCCTTTAAAATATGAATGCTATTTACATTCAAATTCTATTTAATTGAAATAAGTGGAGTCTGTGTATCATTCACAAAATATGAATGCAAACGCATGAACATTATTGTTTCTAAACATAGACCTGTAGTCAGAATAGTGATTTAAAATATAGAACATTTGTAGTTAGTTAGATAGTTAGAGACGGTAAACTTTGGTGTTGAGTTCTCTTAAAAAGGATGCCATACCAATGTTTTTTTATTGCTGTGTAATCATGATATTTGTTAAAAATTATATGTTTAGACAATACAGTTAAAATAGGTTCTTAAAGTGATTTTAGAGTTCAAATATTAAATACACAAAAGATATTCGACAATATTTTGGAGTAAATTATGTATTTTTAAAAAAAATTGAAAGTTATTTTTTACTTTTTAAACTACAAAACCTTTTTATATAATTAGTCAATTAAAACCAAATTAAGTTCACTCCAAAGTTTTGTTTTCTATACATTTTAAAATAGGTATTTTCACTCTTAAATTATTTTATGAACCCATTTTAATAGTATTAAACGTATTTTATACAATAATATATAAGTAAAAATATTACCATCAAGATTATCAATTGGGTTATCCGATGGTATTATCATTGGAACATCAGTAGACACTTCAAGAAATTTTTTTGTTTCGGAATCAAATTTACTTTCTAAAAAATAATCATTATTTTTAAAGAATCATTTTTTAAATTAAAATAATTAATATCTTCTTACTTTGTTCATTGTATAATTTTCTAACTGCCTTGCCTAATAACCACTCTAAATGATCTACATTTTCAACACTTTTAATTGGACTAGAACATGACGCACAATAGTTTTTGAATGCTGCATTCCATGTTGGAGAATCGATGTTCTGCAGTTCTGATCGTTTTTCTGGTTTTAAAGTATGTAATATGTTTTCCTCTAACCACAAAATCAACATTCGGAATTGTTTTTGATCTAAATTTAAATATATTCGGTGAATAATATTATAACAAATATATGACACTATATTAACCAAACATTAAACATATAGATCATGGATAAAAATAAAAAATGAATAATGGTCAATTCATTTTATTCATTACAATTTTTAAAATGTAATAAAACACAAATTAATAGTAATATACTAATTACAAATTCAAAAACGATAAAAGTTTAGTAATATTTGTTAATCCATTACAAGCAGTCACATGAATATTATTAAACTATAAACATTAATAATAATGAATTATTATTTTAAGAATGTAACTGTGAGCCATTATATCAGAACAATCTTTAAAATATTTTTATTTCAAATATAGGTAGGTATTTAATAGATAAATTACCCAATTTTTTTATAAGGATATTTATACAAAACTATAATATTTCATTGTATTTATTAAAACAACCAACATTTAATAAAAGATAAGAGTTTATAATTTAAAAGAATAAAATATTTTTACTAATACAAAATTCTAATTGAGTAGGTAATAAAGTTATTACTATGGAGTATAGAGACTCAAAATAATTATTTCAAATATTGATAATTTTCTAAAATAAAATAAAAGGAAAACATAGGAAACAATAAGTAAATTATTATTTTGATTATGAAAATAATTGCTTTAAAAATGCAATATAACACATGATAAATTGAATAGTTTTTAAAATAAACAATTGAAATAGGTATATATTTTTGGGCAATAACGATTGTTTGAAAAATAAATATACGTAGTTTGCTGTTGGGTAGTAGGTATTATTCGTATATAAAATAGTATAAAATAGTTAGGTACATTATGAGAATTAGGATATCTAAAATAGGTATAAACAAGACTAAATAAATTATACACTAGGTCCGTTATTATCTTTAATAAATTTATAAAAAGTATTTATTGTACAAATGCAATTATGTTAAAAAAAATTATTTTTTTAGTATTTAAATACTTAGTCAATATTTTGCCAAACTCTGAACATTCTGATTTTTAATAAGTATTCTAAATGGGACTGGTAGCATACATATCATATGAAAAGCCTATAAAAACACTAACTTTTTGAGGTATTTATTGAAAAGATTTGGCCAATTATTTGTTTTTGTTTGGAAGTAGACAATTAAAGCAAAGAGCCCAATATTTTATTTCATTGAGTAGGTAGCCGTTTTAAATATATAAGTCGTAATATATGAATGATATACAATGAAAGGATAAATGTTCAATTGTGTCAAGTGAATACTTGTAATCCTTATGCATGAGAAACTTTCAACAGCTTTCTTGAATTCACCAAACAATAAAATCACCGTAATGAAAAAAAAAACAAATTACAACTGATATACTAATGAGATATTTTACCATTAGCGTCGAAAATAGGAGCTAATGGGTAACCAATAGCTTTCAATTTGTTTGTTGACATCCTCTCCGCTATTCACGCAATCGTTAAATAACACCACGAAAGTGACAATTTGAAAATGATAAATATACGTATTGAAAAATACACGAGTTAAATGAAAATGGAAACGTTTGTTTTACGTATGAAGGAACTTTTTACTTAATTTATGAGTATTTATGAGTTTTGAATGTTTTGATTTTTCAAGTACCCACTACGGACCAAGATAAGGGATTCACTATCGACTTGAGAAATGATAACGATGTTCTGTGTTGTGATGTTGTAGTGATAACTGATAAGGAAATTGAAAAAACATAATATACCCCACACAAAGTGGCTTCATAGTAGAATCAATTCAAATAAAACCAAGAGACTTATATTTTTAAATTAAAATACAAAAATTGAGTCTCTAGATCCAATTATTAAAAGGACGTCATACCTACAAATGTTCAATGATAAACTTGCAATAGGTAGCATTTTTCATTTTTATCAACTTACAAACGTGTTAGAAACACGAAACAAAAAACAAATTATAGCTAATGATATTATCCAGCGAACTGCACGGCCTTTTTTTCGATGTATAGAGGAATTTTTGAAAAACAAAATTCGAAAATAGTCACGCTTTTAAAAAATATTTTTAAATGAAATGGTAAAAATCGTTAAAATGGTTAAATTTAAAAATAGTTACAAAATTATAGAAAAAAGCCTTCGTAGCTCAAATATGCATACAAAAAATGAAGTGAATTGGACGTTCGGTTTGGCATTTATCAAGCCCACTGCCTTGAAAAACAGCATTAATTAGCACTTCACGTGATCCGACGAACGCCACGGGAAAGATAGTCGCCTGCAGGTGTGATGCGGCTGTTAAACGGACCGTTCAAATAGGTTTGTCAATATTTTAGGTACTGGACTCGTTCTGAGCTTAAAATATTTCTAAAAATTTAAATTTCGAAATATGTAAGAAAAATATGATTTTTTAAACACCGAGAAACGTATATGATCTCCTTAAGGAATAAGAGGCTTCCACATCACCATTTTATTGATCAAAAATTACTCATTCTAATTTTAAAAATCCGGTATGATGCGTACCTACTCCCATAATAATACAATTTTGAAACGTATATAAATTTTTAATTTTTACTCGAAGGAACATTCGATGTGATCGAGCCACATTTTTCATTTTTACATTTTATACAATGATTAAATCATTTAAAGTTTCTAAAATGTTCAACATTTTGAACATAAATATTTAATTAAATAAAAAAAATTTTTAAAAAGTTGCTTCGATCAATCCCTCGTAAATGTTAAGAAAAATATTCTTTCAAAATTAAAATTCATGTATTCATTGCAACATTCTGATAGAATTAGAATCGTCTATTTAAGTGAAAAATATATATTTTTTCGTTTTTCATGGTCATAAAATAAATAGCTGACATGTGCATTGTGCACGCGAGTGCGTGTAATTTATTGCTTTACGTACACTTTTGATACGGGTTACGAACGGATCACGTATGCTTCACATAAACACAAAGTCTTACTAAGAAAGTATAATAAATTGGCAAAATAATACTCCTTAGAATCGTATAGTCCAGGAGGCATTTTCGAAATAATGTATAATGTTTACGAAAAATTAAAATATATTTAAATTTAGCTCTTTTGTAGTGCAAATAGTGCTTGTGACCACACTTAGATAATCACACTTGGAATAAAAATTAAAAAATTAAATAATATTTTTACAATTATTACTAGAATTCAATAAGATTTTTTAGTTTTTCAGGTTCTCTAGCAGCATCACACCACCTGCATAATTTTTTGTTTTATGAGTTTATTGAATATTTTTTATATATATATATATATATACAAAAATAAAACAAAACAAAATTACATTGTTACAAGAAACTGTACAAATGTTCAAATGTTATTCCACTGGACTAGTGACTACAAACATATTATTCAGAACATCTAGATAATTATTATCGACTTTTATGATCGTTGTGCGCTTAGTATTGAGAAATAATTACGCTGCACGAATACAACGATAAAAATTAATAGATAGGTACCTATATAAAAACTTACCGGTGAAAAATATAATGTTTCAAAGTAAAAATTTAGTACATACTAAATAGGTACTCGTAAATATCTATGTTTTAAAATATGTATTAAATTCAGTTCTCGTGCTGTTCTGGTGGTCGATTCTCGAATCTCGTTTGACACATGAAATTTAGTTTGGTCTATTCTTGAATCTGTATACGACAATTTGTTACGATAATTTTGTGTGACAAAATATCGTAGTAGTCAAATGGGTACGACAATATAATTATCACACGACTTTTGTAATTATTATTTATTTAATTTAATTTAATTAAATTGTAAAAACATTAGTTACAATTTACAATGGATAATTTTAATGATCTTGTGTATATACACGCCTTTAACATGACCAATGCACATGAAATGGCTGCACATATCCTAGAAGCGGATTTTTTTGTTAAATATGATCCATTAACCCCCAATGTGATCGTATATATTTTAAATATTATCGATTATCCAAAGATCTTGTACGACAATTAATAATAATCATGGTTACACTATGTATTGATTCACCAAGAGTCCAAGAGTCCAAGAAGGTCTTTATAAATTAACATCCCTACAAAGATAAGTAACAAGTAGGTATCTAAATACTAATTAATGATTGCGTACTATTAAGTTTTATAAATATTCAAAAATAAGTATTAGAAATGCAAATTTTAACGGAATTTTGTTTTTTAGAAAATTACAATAAAATTATGATAAATTAATTTTTTATTGAAAATTGTAATTAAAAATAGATTTTTTTAATCAAAAACCTGTCATCCATATTATCGTAAGCTTATAATTCTATAGATGCTAGTTAAATTACATATAACGTAATTTATATAATATAATATGCATTTAATAATTGTAATATTGATCTATAACTTTTAAAATGAGGAGTCACTATATTTGATGCACTTTAACAGTAAAACAAATATATAAAAGTTAAAATTTATCAGACTTACCTATATCTTATTATATCTTATTGTTACGGTAGGTACCTACCGTAGAAATTGTAAAATTGTTACAGGAACGAGTCCGTCGACGATAATTCTATCACGGTAGTGTCTGTAACCATTGTGGTTAATACGGAAAATATTCCGTATGTGACAAAATAATTTCAATTCAACAAAATGTCGTTAATAGCTCAAGAATGGGTATATAATATTTCGTGAGACGTTTTCATACAAAAAATGTCTCATGAGAGATTTTTCTAACGAGGCACAAGAATCGATCCACTGATCGTCAAATTCTTCCAAGAAAACAATTGCCAATGCAATAAGTATTTAGTGTGAGTTTTTTTTTTTAATGTATGATTTTCAATCGAAATTACCTTTAGAAAATATTAAAAAATTTTAAAAATGGACGATAGACGATTTTGCTTATAATTGTACTAGGTCATCGGGAATTTTCCACTGAGTCCGCCACTGAGAATATATAATGTTTAATTGTCCGCATTCTATTTTAATTTATATTTTAACTATAAAATATGTATTACATTTTTTATATTTCGACTACTAAGTACTTTAATATTTTATACAAGATTACCGATATATATAAATATAGTATTTTGTATTTTAAGCAACACATTTTAATTAGGTATTTGTTTTTATAATATTTCATAGTTACATAACGTTTAATCAACACATAATTAATATATGTTTAAATAAACATTATTTTAAGTAAAATTCAAAATTCTTAAAAAAAAAAATACAAAATTGCTAAATTTCTAAATTGCTAAATTATTAAATTTATCTAAATATAAAATCATGAACGCTTACCGACGACTAGAAATGATCAACGATCGGCATTTTACAAATACGACAAAATGCGATATATTGACTAATAAAGCGAAATTAGTAGAAGCTGATAAACATGTATGTCTTAAGGGAACGGATATACATTTTAAAAATGAAAAAAAATACGTTCACGATACAAAAAAAGACGTTAGAACGTATCACAGACTATTAAAAAAAATACACTATCATAATAATGATGTACTTCTTTCGGGTATAGAAAATCGAGTGTTGGCAGAAAGGTACAAAAATTTAAAACCGGACAAAATAATGTCGATTACTGAGAGTTTTATACATAGTATTGTTAATAAATCGAACATATTGACAAAAAAAATACAAAAAAGGAAAAATAAACTCGATAATATAGTTAAACATCTGTTGCAAAAAGAAATAGGTTCTACTAAAGATACGAAAACGCATGAAATCATGGATATAAAAAAGATTGACAAAAAACGCGCATTGATTGACATGAATAACAGAAAAACCCAATTGATGGTGGATTTTGCTAAAAAAAATTTAACTATGTATGATACGGTTATAGAGCAATTACTAAATGATATGGGATTGATGGGTATAGACATAATAAAGGAACTTGAAATGGGCACATTTTTTAAAGAAGACGAAGCAAATTTTATACAAAGTTATATTAACGAAAAAGCAGAAACTGAAAATCGCATAAATAAAGGCATGCAGCGTGTAAACCAATTAAATTCCATAATGGATTCACTGGAACGCAGTAGGTAAATACATTGTGCGTTGTAATAATTAAAAACAGGCAATAAGTATGACATAATATTGAATTATATAATCATACAGTGGTGTAGTGAAGAGTATACGAGGGTACATTGCCAATTTTTAAAAAAAATTTTAATATACCTAATATGCGTGTACCCAAAACAAATTCGTAAATTCGCGGGTACACTATCGTACACCAGAGGACTTATATTAAACTGCTACATTTCGAAAAAATATTTAACCAAATTAAGTTGTGAAAATGTTTACAAAATAAAAATGGAGTAAAATATCTTTTTTAGCCCAATCAAAACATTTTTTTACCATTTGATTATTTGATGCGTTATATTAATATTGTATAATTATTACAACATAATATGCTTTAAAATATGATTTTGATAAAACGATTCTGAGCGAATTTCGGTATAAAATATACATATGTTTTAAAATTTAAAATTGCTGCAAAGACTCCAAAATTGAGACAATATTTAAAACAAATATATTAAATCAATATAAAATCTAAGTAATTATATACTTTGCAAATATTCCAAGTATTTAGACCGATTTTTCAATGAAATTCAAATATAGCCCACAATTAACGATATAAATTTACATTAATTTTACATACATTTTTGGAGAAAATTTCAAGTCCCTAGGACCATTATCTTCGGAAATACGAAGAAAAATAAAATTTGTGAAATCATGTTTTTACCGTTTTTATGTACTTTTTCAGCAATTTTTCCAAGCCGGTCATACACGTAACGTTATACCTGACAGGTATACCTGGTATGCCTGTATAGGTAAACTGGAGCGTGTAGGTATATAACAAAATTTTACGGATATCTCTTACCTGTACAGGCGATGTGAACATAATTGAAAATACATATTTTCTACAGGTAGACCTAAAAAGTTTATTGAAATTTACAAATCCGAACCCTGCCTTTAACTCGTAAGAAGCAAAGAGTATCACGACATAAATAAAAAAGCGACCGCGTATGTTAAACATACTGGAAAACTTTAAAAAATTAGAACCAAACGCTACCAATGATACCGTACTAAAAAAAAAATAATAATAGTTTGAGAAGTAATGTCAGAAAAGAAAAAAAAGAAGTATGAAGAATCATTAAAGCTGGGAGAGTCCGCAGACGAAATATATAAACCCATATTGTGGTATTCCTACACCACTTTCTCGCTTCTTTTTTAATTTTTTCTCTTTTCACCCGGATTTTTCAACAGTTTTGGACCGTCGCAGTCCAGATCTTTCGTTGCCCACAAACGTAAATTCCTGGCCTCTTAGTTTTGAGATTATAAAACTGTAAAAGGCCAAGACCGTTCTTTAGTGATGTACAAACTATTATTTTTCAACAGTCCCAATATAGCGCGTGGACTTAAAGAACAGACTAAAATCTTGAGAGGATTTAACAGTTTTCGTAATAATATTGCAGAATATACACGCTAGATTTTTTAACGTTTTTTCCTCGTTATTGTTTATTTCATTTTATATTATATTCAAGGAGTTTTTGTACAATATACGCTAAATGGTATGGTCGTATGCGCAACTATGGGGGGGGGGGCTTTGGGGGCTTAGCCCTCACAAAAAATTATGCAGTCTCCTAAAAAATAAATCTATTAACATAAATAAGTTTTTTGGGAAGCTAATTCAACGAAAAAGTTGATGAATTTTTTTTATGGGTAAGCCCCCCCCCCATATATTAGAGCTTATTGCGCCACGGGGTATGGTAAAAATAATATTCGATTAACTCTGTACCTATCTAATTATTGTTATTATTATTAACTATATGTATATTGTATAATATAATAAAATACATAAACCTTTAATATTTGCTTTGTCACAATTCATAAATCTCGTATACGATATTCAGAACGAAATAATACGTTTTTATTTTCCCATAATATTGTATGATAAGTGATAGGTACTTAATACAATAATAATATAATATTATAATAATGGTTAATGTATAATAATATTAATAATAATAATAACAATAATATATCTATCTATAATAATATAATAATTAATCGTAGACATTAATTATAACGTGGTAAGTTAGTAGCTTATCATTTATCAATTAAACATTTTTAAAACATCAATTTACATCGGGCAAGGATTTGTTTGTAATGTGGACTGCGATAAACCAACATCTAAAATCATCAAGGCATAGATATGTATATATCATGGGCTCGTGGTGCATAAAATTATTCCACAGTTCTGGAACGTCCATTTGTGAGCTTCTAAATGAAAAACCGTTGACATTTTTCTACTATCCGCATCAACAGTTTTGATGACGGTTCTGATTCCAAGTATCTGGTCTTTCGGTCTATCCACTAACCAGGCGCGGATTCAGGAGGTCATGGTGGTCATGCCCCTCCCCCAACAAACATCAAGTTTAGGTCCTATATGTTCTTGACAATAATTGATGTACCTACGCATAAATTGCATTTTTGATTTTTTTCGCAGAAATTTTTTTGCCCCAAAAATTGTTTTAAAAAATAAATATTTACATGTTGTTTAAATAGTTAATATTTTATTTTATACAACGCATATAATATAATGTGTACTTACCCTTAAATTACATCGCCACGTGTTCATAAAATCATAATATTCCCATCTAATTTCTAAGAATATTAAATGGCGATAATATTGTTGGCGAGTCCCCAGTAAATATATAATATATAATAATAAATCGATTTATGCGCGATTGGTATATATTGATATAGGTACCATGTTGCATGTTGTTTGCAGATGATATAGTACTGATAGGAGAAAGTCCTGAGGAAGTGAATGGTAGACTTGAAGAGTGGAGGGAAGCTCTGGAAAGTAAAGGACTTTAGGATTAGTAGGAGTAAAACAGAATATATAGAGTATGATTTTGGTGAAAGGGAACACAGAGGGAATAGGGAAAGGCTAAAAATAAAGTTAAGTGGGGATGTGGTGGGAGAAGTGGAGAGGTTTAAGTATTTAGGGTCCGGTGTACAGAAAGATGGGGGTTTCGAAGAGGATATGAAACACAGGATTAAGTGTGGATGGACGAAGTGTATTCTCTGTGATAAAAGAATCTCTATAGGTTAAAAGGTAAATTTTATAAGGTAGTGATGATCTATGGAGCAGAATGTTGGGCAGTAGATAGAAAGATAGAACAGAGAATGAGTGTCGCTGAGATGAGAATGTTAAGGTGGATAAGTGGAGTTACTAGAGAGGATAAAATAAGGAATGATTATATCAGAGGTAGTGTAAGGGTAACTTCGATAGTAGACAAAATGAGAGAGAATAGATTAAGATGGCTCGGGCATGTATTAAGGACGGAAGAGGCTGAGGCAGTAAGATTAGTAAGGGAAATGCATGTTGTTGGTAAGAGGGGGAGAGGAAGACCGAAAAAGAGATGGGGGGGATGTGATGACGAGTGATATGAGGAAGGTGGGAGTAAGTAAAGAAGATGCGGGAGATAGAGCTGTTAAGTGTAAGTGAAGGACCAGGGTGGCCGACCCCAAATAGTTGGGAGAGAAAGCGAAGGAGAAGAAGAAGAAGATTTATGGGCGAAAATATTTCAATGTTCGACGAAAAGATCAGATTATTTTCAACCCGTATGGCCGTATTATACTTGACACGGCGACGGCCGTAATCGTAATGACATTATTTGGGTTTATTTTTATGACTGTCATTTAATTTAAAAATTTACGTTAATTATTAAACTTTCTAATTTTAGTTAATAAATTACTTTAAAAAATTGTTTTATTGTGTATTATCCTTTTTGTCCTTTTGAAAAAATGACCCCCCCCCCAATTTTAGTTCTGGATCCAAGCCTGCCACTAACGAGCGTTAACCGACGATTTTGGTCCGGCAGAGGACAAAACTGTTGAAAAACCCATCGTGTATGGACCACTAAAGGATAACGAATAGACCTGATAACATTAATACATCGTCGTAGACAAACTCACGTACCGACTGTTATGGTTTGATATTGTCCACAGGTTTACCGTTTGTGTTTACCAGAATAGAGGTATACTTCTAAGGTATACCGTTGTGTGTATGGCCGATTTTAGAAAAGTCAGTGGTATGATTTAGTCTTCTCAATTCTTTTAAGCCTTTCTGCTTATTTCCCGTTTTAGAAAGCATATTTTTTTGGATATTTGTGGAGAAATACGTCTGAGTTTTTTTTTTTGTCCACCTATGGAAAATATCCTAGCTATCGGGCGTGTACCCACTAATTTATTTACGACTAGATCACTGATTAAATACCTATAGTATATAAGTACTTATATAGTATTGGTTTTAATGGTTTCAGATTTTGGTTTTCTGAATGGTTTTGATTATCGATATCATTTTATTTTTATTACAATTATTATTTTAGGACGTATAGATTATAGGTTTTTTTTTATAAAATATAATTTAAAAATGTCAAAACTTTTTTTCCTAAAATATTTTCAAGATTTTTGTATTAAAATCAATAATCCAATAAGTAGGTACCAGGTACCTATATAATATTATATCATTAATAACGATTTTTTTATTCGTTGATTTTACATTTAAATGCATATATTAGGAATAACTGTATATTTTTAAATGTTTACATATTTAAATGTATTTTTAGTAAAAATTATCTATATACATTTACTCAGTTAGGTGAAATTTTTATCTAAGATAATTGTTTAGATAACTTATCATTATTTATATAGATAAAATAAAATATACCTAAGTAAATAATTATCTAGGTAAGTCCCAACATTGGTTTCAAGGAACATTGTTCATTTGATTACTAAGGAGATAGATATTATTTATTTTGTTTTATAATATATTTTTAGACTATTATTTAAAATACATTTAGAAACCGGGAATTTAGTACGCTCGCAAAATGGGGTTTCTTAATTTGTTTATTTTTAATGATTATTCAAACGGTTTAGAAAAAAAAAAATTTTTTTTAAGTTTTTTTTAAACTTGTTTCTCAACAGGTTTTATAAATGTATGGTATCGAATAAAACCCGATATCAATCCATGTATATTAATAATTAAAAATACTAGATACTATTTTATAAAAAAAATCTAAATAGTACCTAAATTATTGATTCTTTAATCTATGACATTTAATACTAACATTTATATATAATAAAATATAATAATATATATATATATTTTTTTGATTAATTCAGCCCTTGTAGGCCTATTGCCAAGGGCGCCCACAGGAGGGGATGGATGGGGCCCCTCGCTATTTGAGCTAATGTTTGTACAGGATGTATTTGAATAAATATTTTTAAAAGTATTTTTTTTCAATAAAAAATCATTATTTATGTAAGTACTAAATAATAATAGTTTAAAATATTGAATATTGTATGATCTATTATTACGATTTATCAGCCTTCCCAAAATAATTATTCTTGACAAATGCGATTTCAAAATTGTAAACATGTTATAAAAGTAGTGGTATTTGAAAAGACAAGTTTACATATTATATACAATAAACTAGGTATGTTGTGTGTATTATTTCTTATGATTTATATAAATATACATACATTCATATAGGTACCTGTGTGTGTGTGCGGGTGCGCATTTATATATATAAATATTATATAACTTATAAGTATATATAACTATAAGTATATAAGTACTTATAACTTGTGCCCCACCCCAGGACAGTCCCGAAGAAAGATTTTTTTTTTGGGGGGGGGGAGTAGAATTGTGAATAAAATAATAATTTCTTTAAAAACTTATAATAAACAAAAATAAAAATAAAATCAACTTTTTTTCCCATTTTGCCGATTAAAATCCTAACAATTTATAGTTTGCAGACTAAAAATTCTGAAAAATACTTTTATTATTGCTACATAATTTTCCGACAAAACTCCAAAATACTTCATTCAAGACGTGAATAAGCAGAGAAAAAAGCCATTGACTTTTTTTACTATTTCAGAAATTGGGAGGGGGAGTGAGACACTCCCCTCTCGAAACGGACCTGTCCCTCCCACTTCCACCACACCTCTCCATGTTTCTCAGGAGCTTGAGGTCTTCTTTAACTCGAATAATCCACCGCTATCTTGGCCGTTCTCTCGGTCGTGTTTTATCTAGTTTCCATATTTTGATTTCACGGCCTTCTGATCTCCAGACGTGGCTGGACCAGTTTAACCTTCTGCTTTTAAAAAGCCTACTATGTCTGGCTCATTGAACATTACTCTCAGTTCTTTATTTGTTCTTCGTTCGTATGTATTCCCCTCTTAGTTTCTTTTGGGGCCATAGATTCTACATTGGCTTTTCCTTTCAAATACTATTAGTCTGTTTTTGTTTGACTTTTTTGACACCCACGCTCCACTTGCGTACCTACAGGACTATGGGTCTGATTAGCACTTTATAAAGCCTTAGTTTTGTATTTTTGGATAATAGTCTTAACATTTATATTATACAATCTATATAATCCTACCTGTTATGCGGTTGTCGTGCACAGTATTATATTTATCGCTTAATTTATTTTTAATTGAATTTAGAAAGGCGTTAATGACTGATCGTTTGGTCACAGAAACAGAACAAGAATATTACGCGGAACTTCCGTGGGCGGCGATTAAGATGAATGACGACCAACGTTCAAACTCCAGTTCATTAAGTAGCAAACCTAGGTAAGTTTTATAAAACTATAATAAAAGTTAACAGTATGCAAATAAATGTTAATGATTTTAGTTAATGTTTTCATTTTGATAAAAAAAAAAAAGTAACATAATTCAATTAAAAGTGTTTGATTTTCGTCATTAACTGACTAACTACCTACCTTTTTACAATTAATTAATAATCATAAACATCCAGTTAGGTACCTAAAATTTAATGCGTTAAAGGAAAGCAATTCTCATAAAATGGGTACTTTTATTTGAAATAAATGTTGGAAAATTGATTAGGTACAATATTTTTGAACAATTTTAAAGATTCAAATTCAAATTTTTTCTCGTGAAAAATAAAAATGAACTTTTTTAACTGAGATGAGTTATAATTTTTTCTATTTTAATTTTAAATGTAACGAGATGAAATTGTTTAAATTGATGAAATTAACTACTATTGAGTTTTAAATTATTGATTTTGGATCAATTTAACTATACGAGTAGGAAAATCTTGTTTCCCGGTCGGCGTACCTCGAACGATGGGTGTCTGCAGATTTATGAACAATGCAATTTAATTTATTGAACTAGAACGTGAACCATGTGTTATATAATATTATTTATATTTATTATATTATATTAACCAACGTGTTATATATTTTCCAAGTTTTTAGGGTGTCTGAGTGTTCAATACATGAAACGAAAAAATTAAGAAATAGTTTAAAATTAATTTTAGTCAGTTGTTTATTGAAAATTCAATGAAAATTCTAAGTAGAAAATGTATTTGCGGGATGCAGTTAAATTTTTTGAACCGTTTTATTAAATAGTCCAAAACTAATTTCATTTGGTGCATGAGTAGCAAACTGAGTGTTGAACTACGCGTGTTTATCAGTGGCAGATTCAGAGTTAAATTTTAGAGGAGTGGTATAAAGGTTTGCACAATTTCATTAGATGTTCAAAAATATTATGCAAACTACATAATAAATTAAGTCAAGTGTTGTAAATACAATAAAAACAATTTGGAGTGGGGGGAAATTTTCCTTTGTCTCCTCTATTCGTAAATCTACTACTGTAGTATATAGGTACATTATAACCTTATATTAATTTATAATATATAATTAATTTTAATATGATAAAATTCAAATGTCAGCTGGTTTAATGATCACCTGGTATTTAAGATGGCCGGTCATTTTTTCTCTACCTCCTTACATCTAAATTTAATTAATAGATTCTTTTTCATTTTTAAATTTCTATAAGCTATATAATTCACTAAGTACTCACGGAAGTTTCTTCGATCTTATTTTTTCTAGTTCTAATTTACTGACTCTCAACATTGCTTTCTCCCCCCTTGTTATTCTAGATTCCTATACCACCATCCGTTGCTTACGAACTGTATCTCTGCTAATTTGTAATTAAAATAAATAAATAAATAACGACGGAGAACCTAACTTAATTTAACTTTCGATAGGTCTTACTAAGTCTGATTTCGACAAACCCATAACCCGGTTCATCAATCTTCATTCAAAAAATTTTTAATAAATAATGATGGGTCTGCATAAAAATATGCATATAAAAATAAAAAATTAAAGTACACCACCGATTTGAGCCATTCCTACGGTTGCAAAGCAAAATATTTCCAAAACAGTAAATTATTGGAATAAGAAAATGAAATTTAAAAAATAACAAAATACAATTCTATTAGAATGTCACATAAATTAAAACATAATTGTTATAGAATGTAAATAGTTAAGTTATTTAGTTATTTACCTACATTTTAAAAGTATCTCATTATAAATTAAAATTGTTAAGAAAAAATAAATTTAAATTTAACTTTTACATTTTTAACTCATAACTGATGATTTTTTAAAATAGTAGAAAGTCCACACCGAACAAAGAAGAAGATTGTCTTAATGATATCATAAAATTTGGATTACAGTATTTGATGGATGATGATGAGCAAAATGATTCATTAGATAAAGTTGATTATACATTACCTCAAAGTATTATAGATTACGAAACACTTTATGATAATAAAACATCAAAAAATGAAATAGCCGTTGATTACATGCTACAAAAATTAGAGTATAATAATAATACCGACGACGTTCTAAAATCTATAGAATTCACCAAGACCAATTTACTTAAACTAAATGCAATGAAATATGTTAGGACCAAATTATTAAATATATTAGTAAAGAAAAATTCTAATATTCAAGAAACTTTGGGAAATTTAAACTGTAGGTCGAATGAAGAGATAGAGTTCAATGAACAATTTAATACTATGGAGTTAGTCATACAAAACCAACAAAAAAAAATATCTGATCTCGACGAAACGAAAAATCACTATTTAGTATTACTTAGCGAGATTTATTTCTATTTGAATAATGTCAGAAATATACTTAGGAAAGTTGAAGTAAGTGCTTTAATTATTGCATTCCATTACATTTTAGTCATTTTGTAACTTTTGTAACACTGTTCACATTTTAGTTTGCAGATGGTAATATTAAACGAAATGTGGACCTTGTTAAAGACGATAAAACAACAGTGGGAATGTCCAATATGGATTTGACTACATTCATACAGGATTTAAAATCCATGATGAAAGAAATTAACAGAAAAATTCGGTGGTGTAATAAAATAATTCCAGATAATTTTGATCCAAATAAGATGAATTTGGCTCGTGCAATATACATGTACAAAGTGCGAGCACACATCGATAACGATTGTTTGAGAAGAGAAAATAAAAAAAATAATCAATTGAAAAAAATAGTGTCCATCACGGATTTCACTAGAAATCCTGAACCCGTCTTAACTAGAGAAGATACGAAAAAAAAAGCCGAAGAAGTAGTAGCATATTTCAATGAAAAAGATCAAGATCGTTCAAAAAACAAAAGAAAACCAATATCTTTTAGAAAAAATTTTATTTAGTATTGTAACATACTATTTGAAAATCAATAATATTTTAATATTCAAATAAGAGTAATGAGTATTTTTATGGAAAACCATTTGTACCAGTATTAATAATAATTTATGTACTTATGTATTAATAATGTCGAAATATAGAAGCGTAAAATTCTTTTGAAATTACCATTTTGTTTTCATTAATTTATAGTTTTATAGTAGAGTTAAAAAAAAAACAACAAAAAAACATCATTCAACAAATATTTAGTTGAGTAAGATGTATTTAATAACTACAGAATTGTGAATATAAAATATGTAGTGAGAGGATTTTATTATGCTATTGATGCCACAGATAATGAATTAGCTTCTTGATTATCTATAAGTGGCTGACGTCTTGGTGAAATATCTTTTATCCGTCATTAATACCACAGAATAAGAGAATCAGAAGGAACACTCACGAGTAATTTATAAACGTTCTTATGGCCACCAAAAAACTATCTATACCTACGAGTAGTACAATAATACACTATTTTACAATAATTTCACAACATTTTAGAAATAATTTTTATTTTAGGTACTTACTCGTATGTAATAAAAATATTTATCTTCCTAGTAACCAAATGAATAATCGAAACTATGTACTTGTAACTACGGACGGACGAACGGATACAACGGGGATATAAGGTGTCTAAACTTATGTTTAGAAATCTAAAACTAAAATGAATACATAATCATACCTTAAATTACAGAATAACTTCATTGAGAAATAGAACAAAAGGAAATTATTAGGCCAGGAAAGGAGATACCTATTATTAAGAACGAGCGGAGTGGAGCGTTCGATGTAAAAGATGACTTGTTACTAAATTTAGTACTTTTATATTTGGCCTATTTATATGGGTTATATAATTATATATTATAATTTATATAGTATATAATATGTGTACATCGGTAGGTACATGTATTTATAATAATTATAATATGAATAAGCTAACACAGCCTAAATTGGCACTCCGATCGAATTAAAAATTGTTAATATCACAGGTTTTATAATTTACTACGTTAATAAAACCCAAAATGAATAGGTACCTGTATAGCAAAAGACCAGTCTCACTCTCGAGGAGATATCTGCAAAAATACCTATGAGAACAAGATTTGTACGTCTCGTTGTATTATTTTATACTACGATTTTATTAAAATATTTTGTACTAATTTTAACTGCGTTTTATTTAAGTTATATATTTCTTTCTGCTTGTTTTGGGTAGAGTAGGTACTACAAAATTCGTTCTTTATATTCACTATTCTCGAGACAACAACTCAAGACACAACTTTTGCCTCGAGATTTTTATTGTGTTAAATAATGTTGTTCGTGTGGCACTAAATATTATTTTCAAGTCTCGGCCAATATGGCCGCCGTACGATTGTGTCATGGCAACGTGGAAATATTGATTCACATTTTTTGTCTTCCCCAAACTTGTTGTATAATATACATTTCTATACTCAGGGTTGGGCAGTATCACAGATACATACATCTTTAATACGTATCAAATATATAATTGTATCTTGTATAATGATACACACTCTGAAAGTGTCTTGTATTTTCTATCTGGATACATTTTTTTACAGCATCATGCATCTTTTCATGCGATAAGATATATTGATATAACGATTGAAAATATAATTATAAAGTCGGTAATTGCAATTTTTAATTTTTCCTTTCTATCTCATATTATAAAAATAAAAAATTATTTTAATATTTTTTGTTAATTATCAATATTGACGACAAATCGTGATTTATCTATTCTAGATTTTCGTGCTTGAATTTCATTATGCCGTTAAGTCGCGAAATTATTAATAATATATTTACTTATAATATACTATTATATTTAAATATGAAATAAACTTCAGCACTTGTGACTATAAAACATTATAATTAAAAATATTACCTATAATATTATTATTTTATAATATATCAAATATAAATTATTTTTATGTAATAGGTAATGTTTTGAATACAATATTATAATCGGATAATATTTATTTGAATTTTTTTTTATAAAATTATAATAAGTAATAACATTTTTTACTATTAAATAATGATTATATTTTTGAGAGTATCTTGTATCTTTTATGTACTTTTGATACTTGTATCTTTTCTACAAACGAAATGTATCATGTATCTTGCTCGACCCTGTCTATATCTAAACATACTAGTACACATGTTTTTCTTCCGCATAATAACTCCCGATAATTAATATTTTAAAATCTCGTTTCCTCTCTTACTCCCTGTAATATTAATTCTTTGATAATATAACTTGACTAATACTCTCATGACTGGATAGTTGTCAGAAGATAAATTAAATCCAATATTAAATATTTAGATTAAGAGAACGCCACACGGAAATTTTTCAATGAAAAACTTGCGTTAACGTTTTTTATTTGTATCAACCTACAAACATGTTAGAAATACAAAACAATAAACAAATTATAGCTAATAACATTAGCTAGTGACTGATGGAGCCGATTTTCTATAATATATGAATTTTTATATGTTAAAATATAGATTTTTTAAATTTTTAACAGCTCATGAAACGTGTAAAAATACATAGGTATATCAATTTCGGCTCCATCGGTCGCTAGAAAATTTTGTTTTGTATTATTTATTTTTTATTTCATCTTTCTACAATATTCTCAAGAGTTAAGTTGACAAAAATTAAAAACGCGTAAACATATTTTTTAACAAAAATTATGAAAATTAAAAAATGATAAAAGATTTTTTTTAAAGTACTCTAAAATATATTCAAATATTTTAAAAGTAGTTTAAAAATATTCCAGTGTCATTGTTCCACCTTTTATTGTTGTGTTATCACGATTGTTTAAAAAAAAACATCTTCGTACTTAAAGTTTTATAGCTTTCAGAATGAAATCAAAAACTTATTTCTATTCGAATAATTTATGTTAATGTTTGTGTTGCCGTAATAGCAATGATGGAAAAGTTTATGATTTTTTTTAACTCAGTTAAGTTAATAGAAAAAAATAGTTTTAAATTAATAGTTATTTTTTTTTATCAATGATTAAGTTAAGTTTGAAAACAACTTATTAACTTAAGTTTAGTTGAACTTTTCCATAAACCTTAATAATATCATTATAAATAACATGTAAAAATTCCGCATCGATATCACTTAGGCTTCAATGGTTATTCGAGATCAAAGGTCACGAAATAGCCTTTTGGTAAATATTTTGCTTTCTATTCGTTGCACAACAAACAGTTTAAGAATGACAATTGTAGAATAAAGAATTTTCCATAATATAGTGTATTTTTTATGTGCGAACAAACGTTTTAAACTTTTACACGGCTTTTAATATATCAACCTATAAAAAATATAGAATAATACGAATGCATTCATTTCCTTAGTAGTGCGAAAGGGATAAAAGAAATTTAAGGAAAGACTAAGTAATGTGCAGAAAAATTATCAAGCACTATATTCTAATAAAAAAATTAAATATCCCGCCTCGCCCCCCCCTTGCTAAGTTTAAAGGGGAGTTACCCCCCAAACTGATTTTTTCAAAATCTCAATAAATATTATACTTACGACAAAAAATTTTAAATAAAAATTAGTCATCGTCATCTATAAATTTTAAATAAAAATTGTAGAGAAGAACATATTCAAATAATTTTTATTTGAAATTTTTTGTAAAATTTTTAGCACCGTTATCTAGCCGTACACAGCTTTTAATATGTCAGCCTTTGAAAGAAATTTAATAATACGATGAATAATACATAATGTTAATTTTTTTATTAATTTAATTTTTAGATTCTGAGCGAAGAGAGGAATTGTGTTGGTTTTACGATGTGTTTTATTTTTGTGTCTGTTTTAATAGTGTTAAAAGTCGCTATTCTAGCTACACACAAAAAAAATTATAAATCGGTAGGTATAATAATTTTTAATGGTGATATCATTTTTTTCGAATATATGTATTATTTTGGTACGAAATTTCGGGGAAATATTAGATCCATAAACTTGAAATTTTCACCAAAAACGAATAAAATAGGTACATAATGAAGGCAAAAATATTTTTGAAAGTTTTTACTAATTTTTTGGAATACTTATAGAAATTTTAAATTTTAAGAAATTTAATTCATAATAGCCAGTAGGTATAACTTTTCTACTTTATAGGAGAATAAGATTTTTTTTTTAAATAGGTACTTGTGTATTTTTTTATCAAAAAAATAATGGTGAAGTCAGAATTTGGCGATCGAACTTGTTTTTAACGTTATATTTATATCAAACTGAAATTGTTTGATAAATGTTCCTTTTTATTTTTGTTATTTATTATTTTATTATTTTATATTTTAATTTTATTAATTTTACTAGGTTTATTTTTCTAAATTTTTCAACATTCGTCGTAGCCTAGTGGCAGCCTACGGTGTTTTCATGCGTGGGGTCCTCGGTTCGCTTTACTTCCAAATAATTTTTTGCACTTTTTTCAACTTTTTTTGATCATTACATTATATAATATAATCATATTATTATATATTATTAATATAATATACAGTAATTGTCAAGTACATCCACCGAAGCTTCGATCAGAATCGTTTTTTTATAAATAAATGATTTATCATCACGTTCAAATTCAATATATCCGTCATCAAAATCCTACCTAAAGTGCAAAGTGCTTCCAGGTTTTTTAAATTTGATTACTAGATACCTACTTACTTTTAAAATATTGAAAAATAACTGGAAATACCATAATGATAATAACATAATTATGCAGGGAATTGGTCCATTCATAATCAAGGGCACCCGCAGGGGGCCATCCTCCCTACTATTATTGATATTATACTATATTGACTATTAGATTGATATTATTTTTGACTGACATATTATCATAATAGAAAAATGATCAAACATCAAAATCAAAGAAAATGAAATATTAATTTCATTCGATGTAGTAGCGTTATTCCCAAGTATACCATTAGAAATTACAATCGGTTTCCTAAAAGAATGGCTAAAGGAATTAAAAATAGAA